>SJYT01068149.1:0-18064 GCA_006410635.1 Cephalophus harveyi
GGAGGAGAAGGGGACGACAGAGGATGAGATGGCTAGATGGCATCACCGACCCGATGGACGTGAGTCTGAGTGAACTCTGGGAGTTGGTGATGGACAGGGAGGCCTGGCATGCTGCAGTTCATGGGGTTGCATAGAGTCGGACACGACTGAGCGACTGAACTGAACTGAATCACTAATTATGTGAAAATCATTCTATGTCATAATTTCATCATCTACTAAAGTGAACTGTCTTTTCAAATCTTTCTGCCTTTTTTTTTTTTTAAGTTTGGTTATTTGTTACTGAGTTAAAGAATTCTTTATATATTTTGGATACAAATTTTTCATCAAAAATATGTCTTCCAACTATATTCTTCTAGCATGTGACTTTCCTTTTCATTGTGTAACAGTGTCTTTTGAAGTATAAAGATCTTCAAATCTGATGAAGCCCAATCTGCTGATCTTTTCCCCCTCTAGTTTGTAGTTTCTATGTTTGTTTTGAGAAATCTTTGCATAACCCAAGATCACTGAGCTCTTCTACTGAATTTTTCTCCTAGAAGTTTTTTACAGTTTTAGTTCTTACATGCAGGTCTATGACGCATTTGAATTACTTTTCTGGGTTGTGTTTTGCCTCTTTTTGTTGTTTCTCTGGTTTTGAGGAGGTTCTTCATAAGCGTGGACTGATCAGTACTGAGCTGAAGACATGAAAAGAAATTTCTGAAGATCTGCAGAGATTTTCCTTGCAGCTTGCTGTCTGATACTTTGTTTTATTGATTCTACCTGCTTTGGCCTCACCAAATTGGACTGAACTGAAGACATGAAAAGAAATTTCTGAAGATCTGCAGAGATTTTCCTTGCAGCTTGCTGTCTGATACTTTGTTTTATTGATTCTACCTGCTTTGGCCTCACCAAATTGGCCTGGGCCACCTCTTCTCTGTTCCCTCAACTCAGGGAAACTGCTCAGATGGGTGTGGCTTCTCCCTCTTTATTAAGTAGCCCACAAACTTTCTCTAGGCAGTAAGTTGTGGCCACTTTTGGGCATACCTCATTTCTTTCCTTTTTCTCAGGGATCACGATTTTGTGCTATTTTTTTTTGTCCGGTCCCTAGAATTGTTGTCTCCAATATTGTTTCCTAATGTTTTCAGTTGTTTAAAATGGAAGGATAAATCCTGTGACTGAAAGCGTGAAGTTCCTAAAGAGGTTCTTGTATTTAAGACCTCAAAAATCTTAGTGACTGAGGTCCAACAAATACAAGTGAGACAATGAATATAATAAGATACAATATTAGTGGACTTATTTACTATAAATAAAATTAGATTTCATGACAGATGAGAATTTTTTTTTAAAGTTTCCTAGAATCTCTTGAATTTTTTGTCTAATAGTGACTTGTTTAATAGATAAGAACCTTTATGATTTTCAGTGAAGAGCTTGACCCAAGACACAAAGGGAAGCATGCATGAAAGATCTGAGTATCAATAGGATAAGACAGAAGAAAAGTTTACTTACAGTGGGGTCAGGTGATATGAGTTCTTGAAGCCCTCTGGTAAGGCATTGACAAAGGAGGGACATTTGTTTTTATCCAAAATCTTAACTATATTCATCTGGCGGTGATGTGGAGAGGTGAAGACAGATTTAGAATAAAGGAGATAAACCAGATGGCTGCTACAATTCAGGCTTATTTGTTAGTGTGTGGTTATATAACAAAGCCTAAGAGAAAGGGAACAAGTTTGAAATGTATTAAAAGGTTGGAACAAGAGGATTTAGTAACAAAGTTAGAAGAAGAAGAGTGATTTAACTAATGAATACAGGAAGCCTTTTGAGGAGAAAGTATTCTATTTTGAATATTCTTTAGCTTCGTTTTGAGAATTCAAAACTAACAGTGTTAGAGTAAACTGGGAAAAAATAAGAACTGTGTTCAGATCTAGTCATGATGTTATTATAACATACAGTTTATGATTATAACATATATATATAAACATATCAAACTTATACAGTTAATGATTCAGTTTTCTAATTTACTGGTTTTGTTTATTTTATACAAATGAAAAAGACTTCCAGTTTCCAGAACAGAAAATCATAAAAAGAGATTTATCCAAAGTGCCCTAAAACATAAAGAGCCCTAAAAATGCTAGATGTTTTCTTCTAATCTCAGTCATGATCAGGATTAACTAGAGTCACAAGAAACACTGGCAAAAGAAGTGGGTGTTTGATTTTTGAGGGACGGTACCATGGGAAGGCATATTGGATGGTATTCTCAATGAATATTAATATTAATGGAAATAAAACTTGCATTTGGTTTGAATGCCACATGCAAGGAGAAAAGGCAAAGAAGAAGGAAGCGGGTTGAGATGGCTTTAGCAGTTAGGTCTGTTTAAGTGCCAAGACATTTCTCTTCTTGGAAAAGTCCAGCTTGCTGTGTGATTGCTGAGCTGCAAAGCTCAGGCAGGGGCCTTATGCCCCCTTCATGCATAATGATACCCTTGCCCATTTTCACTTCAGACTTGAATTTTCCTTTTCTTGACATCTTATTGATTTATTCTTCTGGGGAGTCTTTCAAGAAGAAAACTCATCCTGAGGAAAAAAATCAAGCCAAGTCTAATTGACTAAACTTTCCTAGTGCTCAATGCTGAAAAGCAAACCTTTCAAGTTTTTGCCACTTGGCAGGACTTTTAATGACAGCCTTCTAAGATCAAAGCAAACCTTTTAACTTCTTTTAACAGTAAATTCACTGGTGACTATTGACATGTAAAACACTCTCCAGGCAGAAACAGAAATCTGAGATCAGTTGAATATTACCAAGTATCCTAAATGGAGGACAATTCAGCATTCTCCCCATTAACCAGGAACAAAGCCTCCAGACCCAAGGAGAGAAGAGAAAGCGTGTGATTGATGAGGGAATGTTGAGGAGCAAGCACTTTACAAATCTCTCGGTTGGGGTGGGATTTAATGGCACAGAATGGTTTAGAGTCATTTATTGAAACACCAATAATTAACAATAAAAAGGAACTACTGTGGAGATGAAACAGGCCTACAATAAATGTATTTGCTTCCAAAAGGCACTATTTCCTCTTGTTTTCAAGAGAGAGGACTCAAAAAAATGTTAAGTTTCTGGAAATTAGAAGGTACACGCTCTATTATCTAGCTCTTACTTTGTCAGTCAAGATGTTGTGTCTTTAATCAAATCACTTATCCCTTCTAGGTCTCAGGTCTTCGATTTTCACTTCAGATTTAAATTTCCTCTTCTTGACATCTGCTATCAAGTGAGGCAACAGATGCTTTCTACCTCTGAAAACAAAAACTTTTTTTTTTTTTTTTTTTTGGTCTAAGGCTTCTGTAGTTGAGATAAGTGAAGTTGAAAAAAAAGGGCATTATTTTATGACAGAGTTTATCAAGTTTTAGTAACTGTGGACCTCTATCCCCAGAAGTATTGGCTTGGTAGATTTAGAATGAAGTTCATTAATTCATATTTTAACCAAGTACTCAAGATGAGCAGTTGATACCTAAATGACATGTTAGCAACAGTTTCTCAGATCAGATTCTTCTTTCTCTCTATTTAGTCTAGCTCCATCAATCATTCTCTTTCATCTTGAGATTGCAATTAAATTCCCAAAAATGAAACAGCAGGCACCATATGCATGAGAGAGATTTTGAAGAATCTTGACAGATCTCTGCCTCACTTTCTTGGGGCAGGGGGTGGTTGGCAGGTGGGGAGGGCATCTTACAAGCATCAGTTTCCTCTCTCTCATGGACTGTATAAGCAAAAGACTAGAAATGTGAGAATCTTTGGATAGTCAGACTGGGGATAGGAAGGGAGAATGAAGAGCGAGTTCTTCAAACATACTTAAACTCTATCAGTTTCCTATCACCCCTGTAACAGATCGTCACAAACTTTGTGGCCTAAAACAATACAAATTTATTGTCTTATAGTTCTGTGGTTCAGGTGTTCAAAAGGGTTTCATTGGCTAGGATTAAGGTGTCAGCAGCGCTGAATATTTTTTGGGAGACTCTAGGGGAGAAGTCATTTCTTTGCCTGTTCCAGTTTCTAGAGGTTACCTGCATTCCACTGCTCCTCATTCTCAAAGCCGGTTGACGTGGGTTGAGACCTTCTTACACCATAGCACTCTGTCTCTTGCACCTCTCTCTTCTAAGTCCATGGACCCTTGTGATTACATTATGTTTATCCAGGTAATCCAAGATAATCTCCTTATTTTAAGATCAGCTAATAATAATTCTAATTCCCCTTTGCCTTTTAATGTAACATATTCACAGGCTCTTGGGATTAGGGTGGGGACTTTATTGGAGGAGGCAAGATTCTGCCAACTACACAAACCAAAATAAGAGGTCTCTCAATATTTCTGAAGACTGGGGAGTCTGTGAAAAGAGAGACTGGCATCTCTACCCTGGTAACACTTTTATTTAACCAATCAAGTCTGCCCTGCATCTCTCAGCAATGGAAAATATTAGTAAGTGGGATGACATACTTATTTCAATATTCAGTATTTTATTTCAATATTCAGATTATATGTATTTAATAGAGAGGAATTATTTACATTGCTCTTCTGTAAAACTATATATATGCATGTGTCTGTGTACACACACATACACACACACACACAATGTTTTGGAACTTTTATTCATCATAAACAGTGAAATGAACAAAGATCATGCTCCTACCTAATACCTGGTGGCTTTTGCCTCTGTACAACATCAAAGGTATATTCTGTCTACCTTCTTGCCTTATTTTTAAGTTTTGGACAATGTTTCTGGCAATGTTTTTAAGGATAGAAAAGGAAAAGTCAGAGTTTATTTGAAAGGAATGAAAGGGAGAAGCAGCAGTTTTTAATCTCACTGAGTTCAGGTGTGATCGGCAAAAATACAGCAAAGTTTAATATTATGAAATGATGACAAAATACAGCATAGTTTTGGGTTGTATTTCCTGAAATGTACCAAATGTGCTCTTCTCCAAAATAAATGTCTGTGAAATATGGGATTGTATTTCTGCACTGCTGACTTCTAAGTTTGGCTTTGTGACAGGTCATACCAAACTCAGTCAAGTCAGTAACCTAAACGGAGATCTTTCATAATTATTACTACCCATTCTCTGATAAGATACAGTCCTTCCAGGAGTACTTCATATGAGTAAAGTGCAAACCCTCAGTATTTGGCCATTCAGTTCAGTTCAGTTCAGTCGCTCAGTCGTGTCTGACTCTTTGCGACCCCATGAATCGCAGCACGCCAGGCCTCCCTGTCCATCACCAACTCCCGGATTTCACTCAGACTCACGTCCATCGAGTCCGTGATGCCATCCAGCCATCTCATACTCTGTCATCCCCTTCTCCTCCTGCCCCCAATCCCTCCCAGCATCAGTGTCTTTTCCAATGAGTCAACTCTTCGCATGAGGTGGCCAAAGTACTGGAGTTTCAGCTTGAGCATCAGTCCTTCCAAAGAAATCCCAGGGTTGATCTCCTTCAGAATGGACTGGTTGGATCTCCTTGCAGTCCAAGGGACTCTCAAGAGTCGTCTCCAACACCACAGTTCAAAAGCATCAATTCTTCGGCGCTCAGCCTTCTTCACAGTCCAACTCTCACATCCATACATGACCACAGGAAAAACCATAGCCTTGACTAGACGGACCTTAGTCGGCAAAGTAATGTCCAACCTAGATAGCATTTTCAAAAGCAGAGACATTACNCTCAGCCTTCTTCACAGTCCAACTCTCACATCCATACATGACCACAGGAAAAACCATAGCTTTGACTAGACGGACCTTAGTCGGCAAAGTAATGTCTCTGCTTTTGAATATGCTATCTAGGTTGATCATAACTTTCTTCCAAGGAGTAAGCGTCTTTTAATTTCATTAGCTCACTTAAAAATGTCTTGCCTGGTGGATACATTTTGTATTCTATTTTTACCAACCAGAGTTTAGGTAAATGCTTATTTTTCCTAATTGTCTACAATTAACATTTCTTTTATTTTGCCTTTTCATAAACAGTAGATGGCCCAATTTCTAACTTAGGGCTTATGTTACAATGGTCCTTGAATGTGAAAAACAGTTGAGTAGAACAAAAATTACATTTAATTCTCCTAAAATATGTCTGCTGAGACTTGGACACCAGGAGAAAAGTGGGATTGGACTTTGATAAGTGGAGACTGGTGAATGGTGTTTCATTCATTTACTTACAGCAGATTTGTGTTCTTATCTCATGTTGACTTCTATTCTTCTTTCGTTTCTCCCACTATTGTAATTCTTTAGTTCTTCACTTTCTAGCCAAGGCACTCAGACTTTATCATCCTAACTGTCCAGTTTCCTGTGTCCTTAACTTCTTTCTCCCCTTTCAATATTAGTGCCCAGAGAACCCAGCTTTGTTTTAGTCAAACTATCAACATTCTGGAATCATGTGGAGGGTGTGTGAAAAGAGAGTGCTGGGCCTCACTTCTAAAGATTCTGATTGAGTAGTTCTGGAGTAGGGTCTGAACAAATATGGAATCTAGAAAAGCAGAACTAATTGAAATAGAGTGTAAATCAATTGGCAGCTGAGGTAGGGTAATGGGGAGATGTTAGTCGAAGGGTGTAAACTTTGATTTACAAGATGAGTAAGTTCTGGGGTTCTAATGTACAGCCTGGTGCTTATATTTAATCATACTGTATTATATACTTAAAAGTTGCTATCTAAGATTGAATAGATTGAATAGATAGGTGAGGATCTTTTATTCATAAACTGTAAAGCCCTTTTGTGAATAATCATTTATTTTTAAACTATATCAATATATGTTGTCATCATAAGTAATATGTGAAAACAATAATGCCACATTTTTGGTAAGCTACACTTTTGATAAGTTTAAAGTTCCAAGAGCCCACCTCACAAAAGACAAAACAGGAAATGATATAAAATGTGGTTATGTTATATATAGGCTATAAACTGTAAGAAGAAAAATGTGTTTCTAGAGTTGGTTTTTAGATGCTATTTTGAAAGGTGATTACTAATTTTCCAGGTTCTACCCTCCAGGCCAATATTCTTAAATATTAAATTCTTGGGGGAAATTCTGTGTTGCTTTATGTACTATTTATTGTTAGGTGAGGACTGACATGAGATATGTATAGCTATGTCTAAGGAGGAATTTGAGGTTGAGGGAGATGAAATCCAGGCATGTGATTCTGTCCCAGAAGTCAAATAGTATTGTCCAGGGCAGAAAATGTTTGCCTGAGTCTTTGGCCAACATAAGCGTATACTTCTCTTTAGTTCTTAATATTTAGTGTAATTGACTCTTTTGAGAAACAACTTTCTAGAATCCTTTTGTCAAAGGAGGAGGAGATTCCTTAGCTATTCTAAATGATGTCAAAATAACATTCCTGAAACATTAAAAAAATGATGTAAATTGTGGTTCCTAGTGAGATATGTGTCAAAGATCATTTATCACTTTGATAAATGAAGGGGGGGGGGAGATACATTGGTAAACAATTTGTAGTGTAAAAGATGATGACCAAAACAAAGTGGTCATTTCTACATGGATAAAATGAAAAGTGTTAAATGTGTACAAAAAATAGGAAAATGAGAAAATCTAACAATAACCCATGGATTTCTTAAGAAAATCTGACAACTGATGGTTACCTGTAGCCTGCATTATGCTTAGCAACAAAACATCTTTAAGGAACAAAAAGAAGTTTCCTTTCTTTTCTGTTTCTCTTGGTAGCTGAAGAAACCTAAGAAATCATTCTAACCGTAAAGTAGAGAGCCTTCACAAATCAGCAGAAAGAAAATAAAAAGGACTAGCAGCAAGGAATGTCTCATACTAGTCTATTCTGTCTCCAAATTTATCTCCATGGAAAACACTCTGTCGCCTTTTGACACAGGCATTCTGCTCTCCTTGGCTGCTTCTCTCAGTTCTAGCCTTGTTGGTATTTGGAAACGGATAAATCAAAAAGAGCTTAAGTATTCAAATGACTATTTAGCATAATGTCTGCCCTAAGTTAAAAGCCATTATGCAACTATTTTATAAATACTGGCAGCACTCACCTGAGTGAATTACCTGAGAGGCAAACATAATTTTTCTTCTGGAATATGTAATATTTGTTTGATTGGCATGACACTCAACTGCCAACATTTCTAGGACACAGGTGTATAGTAGTGTGTGTACCTGTGTGTGAGACACTGCTAGTTAACTGGACTAGTTAATGATAGACAACACTAGTTAAATGAAGTCTTTAAAACACATTCTAATATTTCAGTATTGTATCATTCTTTTGCTTTTTTGAACATAGTATTTTATGTATTTGGAAAATGCAGTGGCCTATGTGCAGTGATTTCAGTGGCTCAAGTGAAAGTGAAGTGAAGTCGCTCAGTCGTGTCTGACTCTTTGCGACCCCATGGACTGTAGCCTACCAGGCTCCACTGTCCATGGGATTTTCCAGGCAAGAGTGCTGGAGTGGATTGCCATTTCCTTCTCCAGGGGATCTTCCCGACCCAGGAGCATTTTCTGTTCTCAAACTTCCTCCCTCTGGTACTGATACCTGAAATTTTTTTCTTTAAAAAAATTTATTTATTTTAATTGGGAATACTTACTTTACAATATTGTGGTGGTTTTGCCATATACTGACTTGAATCACCCACGGGTGCATATGTGTCCCTCCATCCTGTTTCACCTTCCCACCTCCCTCCCCACCCCAACCCTGAAAATTTTATCCTAGAGATAAAATAAGGTATTCCATATACAGGGATACAGATTTTAAAGACAATAACTCTAGGAACAGCTATATAACTTCTTCTGTTCATTCAGATGAAAATGCCTTTCCTGAGGCTGGGAGAAAGCCAGATGAGCAGAAAATAATGGAAAAACTCTAAGACTATTCAACTTTGCCTACAACTGTTATACTTCTGTCATACGACAAGTATGCATGAAGAATACTGTTTCTTAATGCATTAGTAATTGTCTTCTAAAATGTCCCAGTGTATTGTATACATGCTCATATATATATATATATATATAGAGAGAGAGAGAGAGAGAGCTGATATGCAAACAGTGTATTTCTATTCCAAAAGTCAAACAGCAACATCCAGCATTAATTTTTTTTTTTCTAAAATTTCTTTTAGGACTTTAAAGATGCTACAAAGCCAAACAGAAACATCCAAACCTGAATTTTAAGACATGCTTTCAGAATTTTGAAAATGTTTCTCACTCTCTGCTGGCCTCTGTGTTTTTGGTGAGTATTTGACCTTTTGTCAAAACTCTTTTTGCCAGTATGTCATGTAGGGGTGCACGTGTGTGTGTTGCTGCTTTTAAGCTTTATTTTTTTTTATCTTTTATGTTCAAAAGCTTGACCACAATGTGGCTCAGTACAGTTTGTTTATTTATTTATTGTCTTGTTTGTTGAGAATCCATATCTAAAATTTTGTCTTATAAAATTTAGGAAATTTTGACATTACTTTATGAAATACATATTTTTTGCCCCATTTTTTTCCTTCATCACTTAAGACACCAATTATATATATGTAGGAGTATTTGATGTTATCTACTAAGTCCTAAGGTTCTGGTCAGTTTTCTATCATTTTCTGTGTTTTTCTTGTTGAGTGATTTCTATTGCTCTGTATTCAAGCTACCTTAAACTTTCCTATGTCATTACATTAAAATATCAGTCAATCTAGGAAATTTTTAATTGCAGGTGTTACATTTTTCATTCTAGAGTTCCATTAATTCTTTTTCTCATCTTTTCAATTGAGTTTTTTTTTTTTTTATTCATATATATTTACTTTTTTTTTTTTGAGGATAGTTATCAAAGACAGTTTAAAATCCTTGTCTCCTAGTTCTAATATCTGATTCATCTTCAGATTGGTCTCATATCATTTTCTCAGATAATTACTCTCTAGAATGTGTTTTATTTTCCTCGTCATGCATATGTTTGGTAATTTTATATCATATTCTGGACATTGAGAAAATTAATTTATAGATAATATGGATTCCGTTATTTATCTCAGGTGGGTAGTGTTGCTTCTGTTTAGCAGGCAGTTGACTTGTTTGGACGTGAACTGTTTTGGGGGCAGTCACTCCAGTCTAAGTTTAGCTCTTTGGTATTCAGCTAAGTTGGTTTGAATCTGTTTCTCACATGAGTGGTTCCAGAACCAGTGTTTGGGTATTCAGAATTTGGGAATCCCTTCTGTCTCGCTTATTTTTCTTCAATTCCTCCGTTGTCTTCTGTGACTATGATTTCTCCAACAGTAGTTTTCTTATTTGGAGAAGGAAATGGCAACCCATTCCTGCCTGGAGAATTCCATGGACAGAGGAGCCTGGAGGGCTATAGTCCGTGCGGTTGCAGAGTCAGACGTGACACTTGCTAACTTGCGTGTTGCACCTGCTGTAATTGGCCTCAGGTTAAAAACCATGAAAATGAGAATCTAGTTTATTCAATGTTTCTCCCCAATACAGTTTCTTCAGCTTGCTGATTTTGGTTTTATGTTCACATTTTATAGCTGTTTTATGAGGGAAAATTATTCTGGTAGGATTTTACTCTATTCTTACCTGAGGTGGATATCAATAGTTTTTTTTTCCCCTGAACTGATTATTAAAATGTTTCTTTTGTGTTGCAAGAGTGGATTAAGCATATATGTATTGTATCAAATTGATCTGCTAGATAGCATAAGATTGGCACTTAAGATCATGGAGAAATTAGCAAATCTCTATTGTCTTTCATAAAAATCAAATATTAAATACCTCTTTAGGTCTAATAACATCTTTTAATATGCTACCATGAAACATCCATTGTACATTTGTGTAATATGAAAAATGTTCATAATATTTCCCATAATATTGCACAGAAATGGCAGTAATCAGTGTCAAGGTAAAGTATACATCAGTTGTCAAATATGATTATAATTATTGCAGTGTTAAAGATATTATAGATAAATATTATTTCCAAAATAACATTATTACAAAAGCACCTTGATTTCCCACAAGGATGAAATTAAACTTATTGAAATTGTGCTTAAAAGAGAAAAACAAATAAAGGAAGAGGAACTTATTTTAACTGGGGGCTTAACTGCCTAGGCAATAAAAAGAGGTCCTTTGATTAAAAAAGGATACAATTTTAAAATGCAGAGAGCTTAACATGGGAAAAAAACAAAGGATTATTATCCATTAACTTTATGTTGGATATATTAGTCAGGGTCTCCTCATGGAGTAGATAGCACAATAAACAAAGACACTGAAAATAATTTAATGAAGTAACTATTTGCAGAGGAAGATGCTGTTACCAAAGCTTTGTAAAAGCTCTGCTTATAGAAAAGGGGCTACCCTATAGGGGAAGTGACCAGAGATACCATTCAGACTAGTCAGACCAAAACAGTAGCAGAGGGTAAATATGATCCAGTCTTTGTTTTCCAGTCTCTGCTTGTATGTTCTGTTAGCTGAAAACAATCAGTCTATTGGGGATGCAGTCTACTGGGGTCAGTTTCTTGAGACAAATGGTATTGGGAGGATTAAAGATATATGAAAAATTCTCAATAAATGTTGATATTATTTTTTAAAATGTGAGATTATTAATAATGTTATGATTTTCCCAACTTCAATCCTGAGACTTTATTTTAAATAATTGCTATATCAAAATAAGTTAATTGATTTCCTAATAAAGATAGTGTAGCTAGGTGTAAAGTTCATACCTGATGCGTTTCTGGGCCACTGTGGAGAAGCTGGTGATATTTCAAAGCTGTCAGTATCCTGTTCTTATGATTCTTGATTGTATATTTTAGATATACTTGTGGGTTTCCCTGGTGGCTCAGAGGTTAAAGAGTTGCCTGGAATGTGGGAGACCTGGGTTCAATCCCTGGGTCGGGAAGATCCCCTGGAAAGGAAATGGCAACGCACTCCAGTACTCTTGCCTGGAGAATCCCATGGAGTGGGGAGTCTAGTAGGCTACAGTCCGTCGGGTTGCAAAGAGTCAGACACGACTGAGCGACTTCACTTCACTTGTGTTTCCTAAATTCTACACAATCTTAGGATTTTTTCTTCAAACTTAGAATGATTGATTCATAGGAAAACTAAAAATAATTTTTGTCTGATTAACAGTGAAATAGATAGCTTCTGTTTTAATTCTAAGTGTGGTAGTTTTTTTAAAAATTTTAGAATAATTTCAAATTTATAGAGAAGTTGCAAACGTCATACAGAGATTTTTTGTATATTCTTCACCCAGCCTCCCCTAATGTTAAGCATCATACATAACTATGCTGCAGTTGTCAAAACTAAAAATTAACACTGGTATGCTACTGTTAACTACATATTTTATTTGGATTTTTTCAGTTTTTCCAGTAATGCTCATTACAGTTCCAGGATCCACACAAGTATGCTGTGTTTAATTTAAGGCAGATTTATTATTTTTGTTTTACTTATTTCATGTTTGTATTGTGGGAGAAATACATAGAACTACAAATGTGGGGAAAAGGGAATATACCTTATGAAACTATCTCAATTTCCTAGAGGATTCTGTAATAAATTGTCATAAATTTGATGACTTAAAGTTGAGAAATTTTTATCTGGTTATATCTAACATGTAATATTGGAAAGCATGATATAGGTTTTTGTAAGTATTAATCCCAAATTCTTTGATCTCAATTAGGAAGCCAGTGAAGCCTCAATTCAACATTTAAATAATTAAAAAATGTGATTTATACAATTTTATAAACACAAATTCAAGCTAAAAGCTGAAATAGAAGCAGAACTGAATAGCTGCATTCATTTTAAAGAGCATATACAATATTTATAATAGTTCAGTGTCTTCTTTTGCAGTAATTTATGTCTATTCTTTTGTAATTCAGATATAATTGCTTAATTTCAATATGCTCCAAAATTTAAAATTTAGCAATGGGTGTGATCTAAAAGAAATTGCTGTAACTGAAATGAAGGAAATATTAAAACAAGCTTTCCTATAATGCAATGGCAATTAAAAATAAACACATAATCTCTTATTGATGGAATATTTTAAATTTTGTTGTTGTTTAGTTGCCAAGTTGTGTCTGACTCTTTATGATCCCATGGACTATAGTCCACTATTCCGTGTCTAATCCCTCTATGGGATTTCCCAGGCAAGAACACTAGAGTGGGTTGCCATTTCCTTCTCCAATTTTATTTTATTTTTTTGCCATATTTTAATTTGTATTGAAGTGATCTAAACCTGGATTCATAAACTGCATTGTTAGGACAGTGTTTAGAGATTTCAGTTTACCATCAGTTCATAGATAAAGAACTGACGTCTAAGGATATAGGGGCTGGAACTTCAGGTCCCCCACCTTTCTAATTTTGACCTTCTTTTATTGCAAATATATTAATTTGGGTAAGCTAGATAATAATTATCTCCTTTGTAGGCCTTACAAAAGGTTTAGATGATAGGTACTATTGATGAATTGATCATTTGGCTGAAATCTTTATTAAAACTCTAATGTAATGCTATATAACAGTAAGTGGTTCTATTTTAGTTGATAACTCTGACTTTGGAGTCTAAGAAAACCAGTTTTGAATTCTGGTTCTTTTATTTATCTGTGTAGAAAAAAAGGATAGTAATAGTACTTGGGAGTAATCCATAGATAACTCCTGAAAATCCAGAACTCAATGAACATACACATACCACGACATTGCTGTTAATAACCATACAGGTATGGTGATGTTGACAAAGGTAAATGATTCAGTGGTCACAAGGAAAGTCTGCACTCAAGTAAAGGCTTAAACTAGGGTAATTCTGCATTTGATATGATATAAAATGCCAATAATTTGAAAAATGAAGTGTTCTTAAGAATTTATTACTCTTAGAGTAGGAAAATCAATATATATAACATGAAATATGTCAATGAACAGATATAGCAAGTCATAAGTCTTAGATTTTATGCAATTCAAGTAATGAAGGAAATTTTTGAAAACCTCAATGTCACCAAGTATTCTACTTAAAGAATATCTTTCCTTATTACATTTTGCACGAAGCAAAATGAGACTACTGGGAATTGTGTACAAGAAAAGGATCTGGCCTGATATAAAATCAGAATGTCTCTACTAACCTTACACAAGGACATTCCTTTTTTAAGCAAGAATATATTGCTCCAGAAATCTCCTAGCTACAGAATCTTTGAGGGCAGATCATACTAAGTATAGAGAGTAATACTGTCAACATTAACCTAAATAACTGATTTTAGAACTTGTAAAATAGTACAACATATGGTGGTGACATCACAAGATTTAATCTGTGACCATACTATTTAAAGTAATTGAAGTCACCTTACTTCTTTCTGTAGTCTTTAAATTACGAAGCTAATCACTATAGAGGAAAAGTGCTTTACATTTGGGAGTAATGATGAATGACAAATGTGAAAATGATTTGACAGAAAGAACTATCAGAGACAAAACAAACAAATGCTGTTGTAATATCAGGAAATGTTGGTATTTGAGAAGTAATCTGTTACTCAGTGAAATATTTCACTCTGCTCTAAGACACTGCATAAACAGATATCCTGCACCAATTTGAATACTTATCTATCATTTTTGAACTACCACAGTCTTAGTCCACTGACCTCAAACACACTATTTTTCTATTCAATGAAATCTTACTTAAATATATAGCTGCATTAAATTTTTAGGCAAAAGTAAGCTTTTCAGGGAAAAAAAAATTTCTCATTGAATATTACTCAGAAAATAAAGACTAAGGCTAGATTTTAAAAAAGAGTTAGAAAAGTACACGAGGACAATTGCTTGATGGAAAGTAGTCATCTTATGTCAGCAAGGGCATAATGCGATTTTTCATTCATTAGTTTATTCAGTTGGCTTCCCAGGTGGCACAGTGGTAAAGAATCCACCTGCCAATGCAGGAAACACAGGTTCGACCCCAGGGTCAGGAAGATACCCTGGAGGAGGAAATGTCAACCTATTCCAGTATTCTTGCCTGGAGAATCCATGGACAGAAGAGTCTGGGAGGTTGCAGTCTATGAGGTCCCAAGCAGTCAGATGCAGATTTATCAATAAACATTTGTTGATCTCCTAAAATATGCCATGCATTATTACAGGAAATGTTTGTGTGTGTGTGTGTGTGTGTGTGTGTGTGTGTGTGTTAAATAAGAAAGTTTGCAGTTTTGAGAAGTTCAAATTTTGACCTTCTGTGGTTGGAAGAAATTCTCCCCATGAGACAACAAACAGCCTTGTTTACACCAGAGTAGTGATAATTCATAATGGTGGACTGTTTGACAAAGTCATCTATTTTTTTAAGGTATAAAGATTACTTGGCTATAGTGATGATAGTATTTTATTTTCCAAGTTGACAGTCTCTAAGTTTACACAGCTAGAAAATTCATAGTGATGTCTCTTGCTTAACAGTTAAGCAACATAAATACCCAGACTGATCCTCCCAGTGAAAAACAACAAAATGTTGAATTATGAGCAGGGTAACTTGTACAAATAATCAGAGGCTAAATAATTGAATAAGAAGGGGAACAGAGAGATGATCTTAGCAGTAGGACCTGCTTTCATCTAAGGGGCATTTGTGAAACCCTGTGAGCCTGCGATTCAATTCATGTTAATTAAGGAATGTGGAGTCAGGAGTGGGGAGTCTAGCAGGAAATTCTGGTTCATGAAGCTAGAGGGAACCTTGAGAAAACAATATAACAGTATATAAGATTGAAAATATATCAGAAATTAGAATAAATGTAAAAGGACTAAATGTTGTAAAGACAAAAATGTCATATTTGGTAAAAATACAAATTCCAAACAATCAATATGCATGAGAAGCATACCTAAAACATTAGGACAAAAAAAGATCAGTTGAAGAAGAATAGAAAGTATACATCAGATGAAACAGATACAATACAAAGAAAAGTTTTGTAGAAGTTTAAGTTTTTTACATATAAATTTATTTATTTTAATTGGAGGTTAATTACTTTACAATATTGTATTGGTTTTGCCATACATCAACATGTATCCGCCACAGGTATACATGTGTTCCCCATCCTGAACCCCCTCCCGCCTCCCTCCCCGTACCATCCCTCTGGGTCGTCCCAGTGCACCATCCCCAAGCATCCAGTATCATGCAATGAACCTGGACTGGTGACTCATTTCATATATGATATTATAGATGCTTCAGTGCCATTCTCCGAAATCATCCCACCCTCTGAAACCAGAATTGAAAGAGACACATATACCCCAATGTTCATCACAGCACTGTTTATAATAGCCAGGACATAGAAGTTTAATTTTTAAAACAAGGTAAATTGTAAGTGAAAGGCTATTCTGGAAATAATGTGTTATTACTTAATTTCAGTTTACCAAGAAAGTATAATGACTTAAGTCTGAATCCAAGAAATATAACAACCTCAAAATACACAAACCTAAAAAAATTATGGTTGAACTACAGGGAGAAATGAACATATCTACCATATAGCGGGGCTTCTCCTGGTAGCTCAGACGGTGAAGAATCTGCCTGCAATGCAGGAGACCTCTGTTCTATCCCTGGGTTGGGAAAATCCCCTGGAGGAGAGTATGGCAGCCCACTCCAGTAATCATGCCTGGAGAACCCCCATGAACAGAGGAGCCTGGTGGGCTGCGGTCCACGGGGTTGCAGAGAGTAGGGCACAACTGAACGACTAAGCATGGGCACCATATGGTGTGATCTTGAGAAACCTTTTATTAGAGCCTTAATAAACCTTGTATTTATAGATCAAACTGCCAAGCATAATTAGGATAGAGAAAATTTAACCTGGCTAATAAATTTCAACCAGTCCATGAAGGAGATCAACCCTGGGATTTCTTTGGAAGGAATGATGCTAAAGCTGAAACTCCAGTACGTTGGCCACTTCATGAGAAGAGTTGACTCATTGGAAAAGACTCTGATGCTGGGAGGGGTTGGGGGCAGGAGGAGAAGGGGATGACCGAAGATGAGATGGCTGGATGGCATCACTGACTCGATGGATGTGAGTCTGAGTGAACTCTGGGAGATGGTGATGGACAGGGAGGCCTGGCGTGCTGCGATTCATGGGGTCACAGAGTCGGACACGACTGAGCAACTGAACTGAATAAATTTCATCTAATAGCAGCTATAGGATACCAGCAAGTTAAGATTATATGTTATTTTGAAACACAGAGAGGTTATTTTTAAAAAATGATCATATACATACATGAAAAATGATATAATTCACACCAAAAATTTCTAACTACAATGTAAGAATTCAGTCAAAAAGATGATGAGAGTAAAATTGGTATGTTTTGAATTAGGAATAACTTCTAAGTAATGCCTACATAAATAAGAAACCAAAAATAAAAATTTTAATTTCTATAAACAACAACAAAAAGAGAAAATATTTAAAAAAATATGTGATGCAGGTAAAGTGACCCTTAGAAGGGAAGGTACAGGCTTTTGGTTTTGTATTGCTGCCATCATGGATTGCCTAAATTTAGCTTAGAACAACAAAAATTTTTTATTTTACAGCTCTGTGGGTCAGAAGTCTGGTATGGTTCTCACTGAGCTATAGTTAGGGTGTCAGTGAATCTTCTCAAGTTGTATCACTCTGCCTCCTTTTACCTCTTCCTCTTTCACTTTTAAGAGCTCATGTGATTAGACCCGAAACTCTGCTGGATAATCCAGGCTAGATAGATATCTAGATCTATGTCATCTACATACCTACTAATTTATCTTAGCAACATGGATTATAAAAAAGAGAGTTTAATAAAATGTTAGTAGTAAAAATATAGACATAACTAGAGGTGATATAAAAATTAGATAAAGAATAACAAGTATAATATTAAGGATTTTATGACAACGTATTTGAAAGCTTTAGATGAAATGACAAATACCTAGAAAAATGTAGTTTATAAAAACTGAGTTAAGATAAAAGAAAAAGATCCAAATAATTCCCAAATGAAAGAATTATATCAGTAGTTAAATGCCACTCTGCAAACATAACTTTACATATAGATGGTTTTATATGCGAGTTCTCCAACCATTCAGGGAACAGTAATTTCAGTCATTCACAAAATATTCCAAAGAATAGAGAAAAACACAAACTAACACATTTTATAATGCTAGCAAAATTTAGGAACAAAAATCTATCAAAGATAGAAGAATGAAAATTACCTA
>SJYT01068149.1:22295-48895 GCA_006410635.1 Cephalophus harveyi
CATTGCTTTGTGCTATTTGAAACAGATGTATGTCTAAACATAGCTATTTGCTTCATGTCATCAAAAATATGGCAAACATGATAATTATATACTCAACATTAATTCCAGTATGTCCTACTTTTCACTTTATCAAAAAATAATTTTGGTATTTCATTGCACAGTTTATGCAAATTCATACACACCTGTTATAAAAATGTTGTTCTTATTTAGCGTTTGAATATAAACAGAATAAAAGAAATACCTCACCCTCTGAAAGGAAGGTCTTTTTCCCAAGAAAAGTGGCATGCCTTATCAGTTGCATTACTTATCCATCTGATTTCACATTAAAATCATATTTTAGACATTTAGGTCATAGGCTTTTCTTTTCCTCTGGAAATATTGCAGTGATACTACTAAAGCTCATCTTAAGGATTCCTTTTTAAAAAATAATATACAGGAAACTGCTCTTTCATCAAATACTAATATGTTATCTTAAAATTATTCTAAACAAAAGCAAACCTATCCAGGATCTTGTTCTTAAAATTGTGAAATAAGAGGAGAAACATGAATAGAAGAAAACAAAATAATTATAATGTGAGTAATTCTTAAAAGCACATACAGTTCTATTCATTATATTAGGTGTCAGTGTCCTTGTGGTATGAATTAGCCAACACTAAAGGGATTTTTGTTTACCACCAAGTAACATTCTAGTTTTTTGTTTTTCAGAGGCACAGACACAAAGAAAGGTAATAAAACTTTGCCTAGGATTGTCAACACAATGAGGATTGAGACATGACTACCTTAAACTTAATATTGATCAAAACCCCTTGATCATAGATGGGATACTTCTAAAAACAAATTTCCTGAAAAGGGAAATAGTAGTTGACCTATAAAGTAAAAAGTTTCATAAGAAATGACTCAAAGCAATATGTTTGACTGATGTGTGTCTTGTACAATACTGATAAGTATAACATAATTTTTGTGCATTACTCAACCTTGGCAGTGTCTCTGACTAGAGATCTTCATAGAATGCATTGCAATAATAGCTTTTCAGAATCTCGAAATTGTCAAACTTACTCAGGAATCCATGCACCCGAGGGAGGTCCTTAGAGGAGTTGACTACAACAGCTTACAGACTGACACAATTGAGATAAAGGATATATTCACTGACTTCAGACATAAAGCAGAGATTCTAGTAACTATTGGGCATTTTTACCTCTTCTCTTGTAAAGAAATATGTGACCATAGTCAACAGCTGGGGTTTGGAAACTGGTCACAGGAAACACAAATGAAAGCAAACCCCAAACCAAAACACAACATGTGTTGTCAGAAATGACACTGAAAGCCAAAATTTTTTTAACATTTTTTAAAAGAGGCAGGAAACAATTCCATTATCTGCAAAACTCTAGATATAAATATTTCTAAATTATTATGACTTCAAAGAAAAGATTCTCTAACTTTAGGGCTTAAGAATTTTGCTTACTTTTCACTGATAGCATGTCCCAATTTAATCTGATTTGGAGATTTTCTTAGAATTTCTCAGCATTTTATATGTTTCTAGCATTACTGGTATAAAGAAATGGTTTTTGGTAACCGGATTCAGAAATATGCTTTCATTCCTATATGATTTCCATTCTGGAGACTGTAGAGGGATAAAAGTTTAAGCTCCAAAGTAGTCTTTTGAAGTGTGTGTGGGGCGGGGGGAGGGGGGGTATGTGTGTGTGTATCTTAAACAGTAATAGATTTGAGATTTTAATCTTTAGTAAGGAGATCAGCTCTGGGATTTCTTTGGAAGGAATGATGCTAAAGCTGAAACTCCAGTACTTTGGCCACCTTATGCGAAGAGTTGACTCATTGGAAAAGACTCTGATGCTGGGAGGGATTGGAGGCAGGAGGAGAAAGGGACGACAGAGGATGAGATGGCTGGATGGCTATCACTGACTCGATGGACGTGAGTCTGAGTGAACTCCAGGAGTTGGTGATGGACAGGGAGGCCTGGCGTGCTGCAATTCATGGGGTCGCAAAGAGTTGGACATGACTGAGCGACTGAACTGAACTGAACTGAACTGAATGTGAATTGTGGTTTTCACAATAATGAAAATAGAGGTTTATGTTTTAGTACTTCCAAGTAGTAGCAAGTATAGCAAGTATGTATTTCATAAACTTAAACTCAGCATTTGTCTTTCTTGGTTTTAATTAATATGTAATCATTTTTGTTATATGTAGAAATACATATAGAGAACATAGATATCAGAACTAAAGCTTGTAGTGGACAGAGTTTAATCCTTGTAGCTGTACGTGTACTATAGCTCTCACAGTCAATGAGATCTTCCAACATGATATGATAGACGATGTGCACATTTTCAAAAGCATGATATTATCTGTAAATTATTAGTTCTAATTTATTAAAACAGCCTTGAGTGAAAGTTGCTTCAGTTGTGTCTGACTCTTGGTGACCCCATGGACTGTAGCCAGCCAGGGTCCTTGGTCCAGGGCATTCTCCAGGCAAGAATACTGGAGTGGGTTGTCATTTCCTTCTCCAAAACAGCCTTCAGTTCAGTTCAGTTCAGTCTCTCAGTCGTGTCCGACTCTGCGACCTCATGAACTGCAGCATGCCAGGCCTCCCTGTCCATTACCAACTCCCGGAGTTCACCCAAACTCATGTCCATTGAGTCGGTGATGCCATCCAGCCATCTCATCCTCTCTCGTCCCCTTCTCCTCCTGCCCCCAATCCCTCCCAGCATCAGAGCCTTTTCCAATGAGTCCACTCTTCGCATGAGGTGGCCAAAGTATTGGAGTTTCAGCTTCAGCATCATTCCTTCCAAAGAACACCCAGGACTGATCTCCTTTAGAATGGACTGGTTGGATGTCCTTGCAGTCCAAGGGATTCGCAAGAGTCTTCAAAAGCATCAATTCTTCGGCGCTCAGCTTTCTTCACAGTCCAACTTTCACATCCATACATGACCACTGGGAAAGCCATAGCTTGATTAGATGGACCTTTGTTGGCAAAGTAATGTCTCTGCTTTTGAATATGCTATCTAGGTTGGTCATAATTTTCCTTCCAAGGAGTAAGTGTCTTTTAATTTCATGGCTGCAATCACCGTAGCCATAGATAGCCTTTAATTACATTTACTTTACATTTACTTGATCTTTAGCTTTAATTATCAATAGCTTTTCAGTTTCAGCTTATATGTTTCAAAATAAAGGAGATCCATAAAGGAAAATACAGGCTTCAACCCCTGAATTAAAAAAAAAGGTTAATTTTACTTGAAAAGAAAAATGCTTCCCTATCAATTCAAATTAGCCCACTACTTTTGAAAGGACATTACTTTTACCAGTGACAAATATGTTCTGCTCTAATAATCATATATCAGTTCCTAATGTGCCAGTTTCTGGTAAAAACAATTTTTGAATGAAGCATTTCAGAAGTACAATGTTTGCAGTAGGAGGGATGATTTCTGTGTAGAATTTATCATTTCACTTATGAAAGAAATACTTGGCTATATTACCTCTACCTTAATTTGTGTCCTATGCTCTCAATATCTGTTCTGTCTTCCATAGCTGCTTTGAGCTGCCAGGCACCCAAACTTTTGCTGATGCTCTTATTATATATCATAGGGAAAGAAATACATTCATTCTTCATCTCACTTTTTTAAAAACTGATGTATAGCTGAGTTACAATGTTGTGTTAATTTCTGCTGTACAGCAAAGTGACTCAGTTATACATATATATAATTTTTATGGTTTATCATTGGATATTGAATGTAGTTGTCTGTGCTATAGAGTAGGACCTTCTTCATCCATTCTATATACGAAAGCTTATATCTGTTAACCTCCTCCCCCTTGGCAACCACAAGTCTGATCTCTATGTCCTTGAGTCTATTTATGTTTCATTGGTAGATTTATTTGTATCACATCTTAAATTCCACATGTAAGTGGTATCATTTGGCATTTGTCTTTCTCTTTCTCACTTACTTCACTTAGCATCCATGTTGCTTTAAATAGCATTATTTCATTCTTTTTTGACTGAGTAACATTCCACTGCATCCGCGTACCATTTCCTCTCTATCTATTAATCTGTCAATGGACATTGAGGTTGTTTCCATGTCTTGGATGCTATGAATAGTGCTTCTATGAACACTGAAGTGCATGTATCTCTTTGAATTAGAGTTTTGTCCAGATATATGTCCAGGAGTGGGATTGCTGGATCATATGGTAATTCTACTTTTAGTTTTCTGAGGAAGCTCCATAGTGTTTTCCATAGTAGCTGTGCCAGCTTATATTCCCACCAACAGTGTTGGAGGGTTCCCTTTTCTCCACATCTTCTCCAGTGTTTGTTATTTGTAGAGTTTTCCCTTCATTTAACTTTTTAGTCATTGTGGACATCTAATTTAGACAATCTTCTTTATCTCTGGAAGTAAATATAGACAATCATGTGCAGGCTCAGAAGGAGAGGTACCCTTTGACTGGCAAAGGCAATGGATTGTGCACTCACATTATACTATAGAGGCAGGGCCAATAGCTTTGGCCTTGAGAACTTTGGAAAGTGAAAGAGTTGAAAATTAAAGTAGGAAAAAGAAGTTTGTTGCAATTCTGAGCAATGAGTATTACAAATATTTCAAAGTAGCTGTAACATTTCTGTGACAGCTGTATCTGGGGAACGCCTCCTAAACCTAATTATACACTTTTCCTTTCTCTTCTAACTGAAGAGATGATTAGAGACAGAGGTAGAAAAGACAGTGATACAGACATAATTTTCACAAAAAGATTGCTTTGTGCAATGAAAAGTGAAATGTGTTATTTGTAAATGCAAATTGAACTTACATCATCCCCAGTGACATAAAATACGTGGTGCCGCCGTAGCTCAAGGTATATATACAGTGACCTTCCTGGACCTGCCTGAAGATATCTAAAGAACACACTCAATCCTCAGGCAAATGCTTATACATATTGTTTTCAAAGGAGATCTTGGTATAAGCTAAAGAAGAGTTGCCTCTTGTGCCTTGAATATGGGTCATAAAATGATATATATTCCTAATCAAAAATGCTGTTGCATAACAAGACATTTACTTAAGTGAAATCAACTTAAGAAATAAAACACAAAGGAAGAAATAAGTTAAATACCCTAGTAGATTTAACCAGCGATTATGCTTAAACAAAGTGCCCCTGGGGATGACTGTGGCAGGGGAAATCCAGCTTTCTTGCTATTGTTCTTAGTTCTCCCTCTGGCTGAGAGTGGCTCTAGTTCTTCAAAGTACATTTTTTTTTTTTTAATTTTAAACTTTTTATCTTCTATTGTGGTATAGCTGATTAACAATATTGTGATAGTTTCAGGTGAACAGTGAAGAGACTCAGCCATGCATATACATGTATCCATTTTCCCCCAAAAGCCCCTTCCCATCCAGGTTGCCACATAACATTAATCAGAGTTCCATGTGCTATACAGTAGATCTTTTTTGGTTATCCATTTAAAATATAGCAGTGTATTTTTTTTTTTAAATATCAGACAGATTCTAAATGCAAGCCAAGCCAACCATTTCATCTGCTGTTCATTTGAAGAAAGAAAAAAAAAAAAGAAACAACAAAACCTTTCTCTTCCAAAACATAGCTGTGTCAGGGCTAATTAGAAATATGTATCTCCCATAAGATACTTGGTTAAATGATTGTCAAGGCTACTTTTTCCTGAGATTTTCACCTTTCGAGCTGATTTCAGAACCTATTCCAGGGTGAGTCTATATACTGATATTACAGATGATGGTACAGGTCCTAACCAATTCTCAAGGTTTCTTTAAAGGTCACAGAGTAGAAAGCCACTTAAAAAGAGGAATCACGTCAATCAGAAGAACCAATATCTTTCTGTTGTTGTTTTTGTTCAGTTGCTCAGTCCTGTCTGACTCCTTGCAATCCCATGGACTGCAGCACACAAGGCTTCCCTGTCCTTCACCATCTCCTGGAGTTTGCTCAAACTCATATCCATTGAGTTGGTGATGCCAACCATCTCATCCTCTTTCATCCCCTTCTCCTTCTGCCTTCAATCTTTCCCAGCATCAGGGTCTTTTCCAATGAGTCAGCTCTTTGCCTCAGGCGGCCAAAGTACTGGAGCTTCAACTTCAGCATCAGTCCTTCCAATGAACATTCAGGATTGATTTCCTTTAGGGTTGACTGGATTGATCTTCTAGCTATCCAAGGGACTCTCAAAAGTCTTCTTTAACACCACAGTTCAAAAGCATAAACTCTTTGGCACTCAGCCTTCTTTGTGGCCCAACTCTCACATCCATAGTTGACTACTGGAAATACCATCAGTTCAGTTCAGTTCAGTCGCTCAGCTGTGTCCGACTCTTTGCAATGCCATCCTTGACTATTTGAACCTTTGTCGGCAAAGTAATGTCTCTGCTTTTTAATATACTGTCTAGGTTTGTTGTAACTTTTCTTCCAAGGAGCAAGCATCTTTTAATTTCACCTTTCCATACTTCATTCTAATAAAATTCCTTATAGTATATGCCAGAGCCGTAATGTTGCAACACTATATGTGAGAACAAGTGTCATGGTACAGATAAGCTGTCATTTCTTTCTCTGCATTTAATTCATGCCTACTTTTTAAGCTTCAAGCTTTGAGAAAGTCTATAAAGGAGGACATTAATATTAACATTGATACTGAGGGAAAATCAATAATAAGAAAATTACCTGAAGAATGGTGTTTATTTAAGTGACAATGACATTATAAGCAATTCGTTAAGGGGATTCTAGGAAGGAATATGCAGATATGCATATGACATATCTCAGATATGCAGATGACACCACCCTAATGGCCAAAAGTGAAGAACTAAAGAGCTCCTTGATGAAAGTGAAAAAGGAGAGTGAAAAAAACTGGCTTAAAACTCAACATTCAGAAAACTAAGATCATGGCATCTGGTACCATCACTTCATGGCAAATAGATGGGGAAACAATGGAAACAGTGGGAGATTTTATTTGGGGGGGAGGGCGTCACAAATCACTGCAGAGGGTAATTGCAGCCATGAAATTAGAAGACACTTTCTCCTTGGAAGAAAAGTTATGACCAAACCAGACCGCATATTAAAAAGTAGAGACATTACATTGCAAACAAAGGTCCATCTAGACAAAGCTATGGTTTTTCCAGTGGCCATGTATGGATGTGAGAGTCGGACTATAAAGAAACCTGAGCACTTAAGAATTGATGCTTTTGAACTGTGGTGTTGGAGAAGACTCTTGAGAGTTCCTTTTGACTGCAAGGAGGTCCAACCTGTCTATCCTAAAGGAAATAAGTCCTTAATATTAATTGGAAGGACTGATGCTAAAGCTGAAACACCAATACTTTGGTCACCTGATGTGAAGAACTGACTCATTGGAAAAGACCCTGCTGGAAAAGATTGAAGAGGGGAGAAGAAGGGGATGACAGAGGATGAGATGGTTGGATGGCATCACTGACTCAATGGACATGAGTTTGAGTAAGCTCTGGGAGTTGGTGATGGACAGGGAAGCCTGGTGTGACGCAGTCCATGGGGTCGCAAAGAGTTGGACATAACTGAGTGACTGAACTGGGCAAGGAATAGCCTGTGTCAATTTGGAATGTTTTAAGTAACATTTTGACATTAGAACTAGATCTGGTATGTCAAGATTTAACTTCTTTTAGATTTACAGAATCTGATCTTTAGATTTTGAAATATTTCTTATTTCTGTAAAATTCTGGACACTTTTAAGGGAAATGTAGTATAGCTATAAAATTTAATAAAAAATAATTATTAGTACAGTAGAATGCAATGAATGCACAAAAACAGAGCTAAAGGAATTTAACTGATCTGCTCTGACAAGTAGGAAATCTACTCAATTTCAGAAACTCCTGAATGTTTTATGACAACTTCCATATTTATTATTTAGAAAGCATCAGATGTCTTTGAGAGTCATCATTGTGGAGCAGAGGGTAAGATCAAATGGTTTAGTTGTTCCAAATGATTAAGTTTCTGTCAAATGATTTAATTGTTTACTTTTATGATTTACATAAAATATTTCTCCTTATGCTTTCTTCATTTATATGAATATATTAACCTATGAGGTAAAATGCCCTTATTAGCTTCATTCTATACCGTAATGTTATACTCTTTATTGTTAGTAAGTGATGCCAGCTAGCCACACACAAAGGGCATCTCTGTGTCTGATGTTATTGGTACTCAATTTTCAGGCCAGGAGAGAGACACTTTATACGGTGACTTTGAAAACTACAGACAAATCCAAGTAGCGCAGCATAAAGATATTCCTCTGCATAAATATATTCCTCTGTATAAAGATCACAATTCTAATTAATGCAACTAATTCTAATTAATGCAACTAATTCTAATTAATGCAAAACTCTTTTTAAAAAACCCTAAATAGTAGCAATAGCAACAAAACTCCTGGTCCTTCAAACTGCTGTCCAAATCTCTTAATACTCAGGTAAATAAAGAATCTGCAATGAAAAAATAATTACCAGAGTATCAATAAAACCACAATGGCCATCATTGTCCCTACTTAAAGGATATATTGGGGACTGAAATTACACAGATGTAGAAGGCAAGGGCCCCTGGGAAGACAATTTAAGTCTTTTAATATAAATCAATAGCCCACTGTGGCAATTTTCTTTCTGATATTGTGTTATTACATAATTCAGTTTTCAACTAAAAAAGCTTTCTTGGAGCACTCTAAAATAATGGGAAAGTTACTCTTTTAATCCAACTTAAAAAAATTTTTGCTACATATTATGCCTTTGAGAATATTTAAAGGACCTTATTTCATTCAATGAATATTTAATTACCAGTCTATGTAATACAAACTAACATATTCCTACAAGCTGACTGGAGTTGTGTTTTTTTATAAATAATTGGGACATATACCAGAAGTATTGGTATATTACACTTAGAATGTATTTATAAAAAGGGTTTTGCTTAATTTAAACTAGAAGATTAGAGTAAATACACAAATAATATAAAGAAGTGAAGCTTTCTTGAGTAAGCTTATTGTTGGATAAGTTTATTTACCAAGCAAAGATATTATTCAGTATTTTATTTTAATACTTTCAAACTTATCTTTGAGATAGCTAATATAATTACAAGTCTATTAATCATTAAAAATCACTAGGGTCATTCAGCAGTGGCCACAGGACTGGAAAAGGTCAGTTTTCATTCCAATCCCAAAGAAAGGCAATGCCAAAGAATGCTCAAACTACAGCACAATTGCACTCATCTCACATGCTAATAAAGTAATGCTCAAAATTCTGCAAGCCAGGTTCAGCAGTACGTGAACCGTGAACTTCCAGATGTTCAATCTGGTTTTAGAAAAGGCAGAGGAACCAGAGATCAAATTGCCAACATTGATTGTATCATCAAAAAAGCAATAGAGTTTCAGTAAAACATCTATTTCTGCTTTCTTGACTATGCCAAATCCTTTGACTGTGTGGATCACAATAAACTGTGGAAAATTCTTCAAGAGATGGGAATACCAGACCACCTGATCTGCCTCTTGAGAAATATGTATCCAGGTCAGGAGGCAACAGTTAGAACTGGACATGGAACAACAGACTGGTTCCAAATAGGAAAACGAGTACGTCAAGGCTGTATACTGTCACCCTGCTTATTTAACTTATATGCAGAGAACATCATGAGAAACGCTGGACTGGAAGAAGCACAAGCCGGAATCAAGATTATCAGGAGAAATATCAATAATCTCAGATATGCAGTTGACACCACCCTTATGGCAGAAAGTGAAGAGGAACTAAAAAGCCTCTTGATGAAAGTGAAAGAGGAGAGCGAAAAAGTTGGCTTAAAGCTCAACATTCAGAAAACAACATGGCATCTGGTCCCATCACTTCATGAGAAATAGATGGGGAAACAGTGTCAGACTATATTTTGGGGCTCCAAAATCACTGCAGATGGTGATTGCAGCCATGAAATTAAAAGACGCTTACTTCTTTGAAGGAAAGTTATGACCAACCTAGGTAGCATATTTAAAAGCAGAGACATTATTTTGCCAACAAAGGTCCATCTAGTCAAGGCTATGGTTTTCCAGTGGTATTATGGATGTGAGAGTTGGACTGTGAAGAAAGCTGAGTGCCAAAGAATTGAGGCTTCTGAACTGTGGTGTTGGAGAAGACTCTTGAGAGTCCCTTGGACTGCAAGGAGAGTCAACCAGTCCATCCCAAAGGAGATCAGTCCTGAGTGTTCATTGGAGGGACTGATGCTGAAGCTGAAACTCCAATATTTTGGCCCTCTCATGCAAAGAATTGACTCATTGGAAAAGACCCTGATGCTGGGAGGGATTATGGGCAGGAGGAGAAGGGGACAACAGAGGATGAGATGGCTGGATGGCATCCCTGACTCAATGGATGTTAGTTTGAGTGGACTCTGGGAGTTGGTGATGGACAGGGAGACCTGGCGTGGTGTGATTCATGGGGTCGCAAAGAGTCGGACACGACTGAGTGACTGAACTGAACCGAACTGAACTGAGGGTCTAGTACCACTTAGAGTATTATAGAACATGCTAGAAACAAGCAGTTTTGATTTCAACATCATTTGTTAGTGATCTTCAAATAATATGTCCATTTAATGTATGGTACAATTAACTGTGATTCAAAATCCTGGTAGAGTATTGGGGTGGGATGAGGGGGGGATGTTAAACTCTGGAAAAATACAGAAGATATGTTTAGAATTTCACCAGAGAAAACTTCACTGAATTCTTTAATAGTGGGAAATATTGTGATGGTTCCAAAGATGTAGTGATAAAGCTCTTAATCATCCTCAAGACACTATCAGTACTGTGTTGAGTGGTAAGAAACCCTTTAAATGAGCTTTTTAAATTATGTATTTGATTGCTACAAAATACAATATGATTTTACTTTTAAATCCTATGAAAACAGACTCTTTAACTTAACTTCACCATTCTTTGGAAAGAAAGCCCATACAATATAGTTTTTATTTGCAGAGATTTCTCCTTTAGGAATCAATACGATGTCACTGCCTTGGTTTCCAATATGGCAGGAGAGCAGCAAGAAATTTTTCACTCATGTTTCTGCATAGAATCACTCAAAAGTGATAGTGTTATGGAAAAAGGTGGATTACATGGTTTTTAGGTTAACCATACTAAAAATTTACAATATATTTCCAAAGATATTTAAAATTATGATTCATCAAAATCTTTTACACATTTAAGGTATTTATTATATAAGACTTCATTGTTGTTGTCAAGTCACTAAGTCATGTCTGACTCTTTGCAACCCCATGGACTGCAGCCCACCAGGCTCCTCTGTCCGTGGGATATTCCAGACAAGAATACTGGAATGGTTTGCCATTTCCTTCTCCAGGGTATCTTCCTGACCCAGGGATTGAAGTTGCGTGCCTTGTATCTTCTGAATTGACAGGCAGATTCTTTATCACTCCTCCACCTGGGAAGCCCAAGAGGACCAAGTAAACTTAAATGATACTTTGTCAGCATCAGTGAGGGAGTGCCTCTTCCTTAATAATGTGATAGTGGTTATCCATCTGCCACTGTGCCTTTTCCAGAATGGTCAGACTTATCAGCGGTACTAACATCCACTGAAAAAATACTGCATTCCTCAGAGGGTGGGGGGAGAGCAATAATGGAAGATAGAATGGCTAAGGTTCCAAACTTCCTAAGACTTCTGCTGTTGTGAAAGGGTCATATTACTGTTGGGTTGATGACTTGAATGCTCTACTCCTGCCCCCTCCCTCCATCCCTTCTTTGTGTTTCTGCCAACCAGCTAGTTCTAGTTCTCCAAGTTTCAGGTTATGTGCTTTTTTAGAGGCACTTTCTAAAAATGTCCACATAGAGTTAAATAGTTTTATAGTATCTGGTGCATGACTATCAGTGGACTTAATACTGAGTGTTCTGAATGTTTACTTGCTAATTTCAGTACATCAAAATTTCTCAAATTAAGGAAACATTAATTTCCTGTTGTTGCTGTAACAAATTACAAATTGAGTGGCTTAAAACAAAAGCCACAGATACAGATTTAGTGACTTAAAATAAAATGACATTTATCATCTTAGAGTTCTGGAGCTGAGAAATCAGAAATGGGTTCCATTGAGCTAAAAATCAAGTTACTGGCTCTGTGGCATTCCTTTTGGAGACTTTGAGTGGGGGCAGTTAGTTCCTTGGCATTTTCCAGATTCTCATGGGCTGCCTGAATTCCTTTCTCATAGTCCCTTCTTCAGTCTTCAAAGTCGGCATCTTCAGATTTCTCTTTCACACTGACCTCTGCCTTTGCTGTCACATCTCTTTCTCTAATTCCAGCTATCCTGCCCCCTGTCCCTTTGTAAGTACCCCACATTTATATTGGAATCACCTAGATATGCCAGGACAATCTCCGCATTTAGGAATTCTTAATTTAATCACATGTGCAAAGTCCCTTTGCTAAGTAAAGTAACGTTTATAGAGTTCAGATTGTAGGACATCTTTGGCAGGGAAATAGGCAGGGATGAGGGGGTAGAAAGAGGAGGCTATTTGTCTAATGACCACAGGTACCATGTCAGTTTTTTAAAAATAAAATCTGGGATCTAGTTGGATGTGTGACATATTATAGATGTTCAATTAACATTTGATATGTAATATGTAAATTAAGATGGCATAGCACAATGTCATTCAAACAACAAATGTGATAAAAATATCTGAAAATTTGCCCGTCTGTCTTTCTCATTAAAATATCTTCAATACAGTAAAGAGCTGTAGGGGGGCAGCTATGTCATAAGATACAAAATCCTGTGGTAACTCTACTTTGTGAAGGAACTCAGATACCTCAGAATGAGTTGTCCTGTAGGAAATGAAAACAATGTCATTGTATTGCATCCACTCAACAGAAGAGCTCTTTCAGTTTTCCAAGGAATGGTGCCAAGGATGTTCCCATTCTTCTCACCTTTGCTCTCTGCTCTATTTTCTCTCTCCTATGAGTTTCTTATCTATAGTTTATGTCACAACTTCAAAATTATATACCACAAGATACTAAAATTAAAATTATAAAGCATTAGTATTTTCTACACCTGTTCTAACNGGTGATGGACAGGGAGGCCTGGCGTGCTGCGATTCATGGGGTCGCAAAGAGTCGGACACGACTGAGCGACTGAACTGAACTGAACTGAACTGAAGCATCAGTGTAGGGTACCAGGAACTGCCATAGATTGTATGATTGTTGTTGATTTGTTTGCTCACTTTGTTGGTTTGGAGCCACACTGGTGCCTCCAAGTCCTTCACTTCCCACAGTATCTTTTCCTGCATGTCCTCCAAAGGGCCGGATCTCCTGATTAATTTCCTTCTTCAACTTCTATGCAATTTGTGAACAGTTCTGTGATGTGAGATCCCAGTTTCACCTGCAAATAACTTGTATTATCAAGGATGAAGGCAGCTTGAAATAGATGTGGATTCCAGTTGATTATTGCTCTATAATGCTTTTCTTCACATCCGCCAGCTTTGCCAACTTCAGACTCAACAACAGACACAAAAGCAATAGCTTTACTTAGACTTCTCCTGTTTCCACAGTTGTGTAAAAACCTAATCCCCTAATAAATCCCTTATTTCAGATTTCTCTGCTTCTCTGACCAAATTCTGGCTGATACAGTATATGTACAATAAGAGGGAAGTAGACACTTATATGTAAAAATATAAATATAGAAATTTACTTGTCATTGAATCAGACTTGGAACATAATTTTGAGCAATCAAAATATAAAGCCTTGTTTGTGGAGACAGATTATTTAGTAGAAAATATTGAGTTGGCCAAAAAGTCTCTTCATTTTTTTCCACAGCTTCATTCAGAAAAACCTGAATGAACAATTTGGACAACCCAACAGAATAAACTATTTTAATTACACTCTCCAAGAGTAATCATTTAAAAATCTATTTTGCATAATGTATTATTTTGAGAACCTGATAAGAAGCTATGGCTCCTTTCACAAAAGAAAAGTACAAGTTTTTATATGCTACTTTAGAATGTTCTGGAGAAGGCAATGGCACCCCACGCCAGTACTCTTGCCTGGAAACTCCCATGGATGGAGGAGCCTGGAAGGCTGCAGTCCATGGGGTCCCTGAGGGTCAGACACGACTGAGTGACTTCACTTTCACTTTTCACTTTCATGCATTGGAGAAGGAAATGGCAACCCACTCCAGTGTTCTTGCCTGGAGAATCCCAGGGACGGGGGAGCCTGGTGGGCTGCTGTCTATGAGGTCACACAGAGTTGGACACGACTGAAGTGACTTAGCAGTAGCAGCAGTTAGAATGTTCACAGATCTTCTGAAGCCTGTCAACAGACCAAAATCACTGAGGAGTCTGTGAATCCCTGCGTGAAAACTCCACTACCAAACCAAGGCATACCTTTTGTTCCTTGGGAGTTTAGTTTGTGTGTATCTCATTTCTTTAGAACCTGGTTCTAATGTGGATAAAATCACATACTCACTGCATGCACAGTCCAAATGCCTTAACTTTTCCAACCAACACAGATCAAATATCTTTCACATGTGTGTTATGAGTCACAATCAGGATCTTGCATAAAATGGCTCAGCAAAAATTTACCCCCACTGCCTCTAATAAGCAATTGAAATTTCTGCCAATAGTGGTTGATGGTACCATCTTGCACTCAAGGTAACAAACTCCTAAGTTAAGGTCGGGACTTAGTGTCTTTTTCTGAAGCCAATAGTTGATGACAAACAGTTAAACTGTTTATTATGTTCCTTGATACATTTTTACTGTTTATATTTCTGTATGACTATCAGAGTTCAGATGTTTTAGAACTTTCAATCTATCACTGTGATAATGGATACAGAGTTTGTTTTGGAGGGGTGATGGAAAAGTTCTAGAATTTGATGGTGGTGATGGCTACATAGTCTCCGTGTTACTAAATTTTATGGTATGTCACAAAACTTTGGGAGCTTCTGAAAGATGAAAGGCCTCTTCTCAAGTGTGGCTCAAAATGAGCCCTAGAGAACTCGATTTCTTTCCTATCCATAGTTGTCTGGCTTATTTTTTTCCAAAGCACTTATGACTTTCTGACAGGCCATTTATTTGTTTGTTTATTGTCTCATGATTCCAGTATGTAAATTCCATGCTAATAGGAACTTTATGTTTTTTTGCTCTATCCCCAGTATCTAAGTGCCTGGCACTCAATGTATATTTTTGAATGAATAAGTGAGTAAATCCCTCAACAAGATAAAAAAAGTAAAATATGGTGGGGATGCATCTAATGGGAAATTAAGGTAGAAGATCCTTTAAAATACCATACATAGGCAAAGAGACATACTATCTCTTGTTAAATCCCACAAGTATTTTTCCCTTCAGGACTGAAGTAGTTGCAGATTTCTTTCACTGGACTTGCTTTGCTAAAAGTATAGTTACCATACTATACTGAAAATGCTTATCATTGAAAACTGTAATCACAACAATCCCAGAATTTCTCTAGTTCAATACAGGTGAATGAAATGTGCCACTAAGATCATAAGGAGAAATGCACCTTCCTAATCCAGCAAGACATTGATACCAAGTGGTAAAACTCCTCTGCCTCCAGTAGAATGAGATCGAGTGAAGATCCTTGCCATGCAGGCATGAAATCTTGACTAATTTTAAATCCAACTTTCCATCTACAGTACCATTGCATACCATTGCATGTTCCACTGGAACACCCGTGGCTCTGAGTAAAGTCTGGGAGTGGAGAGCAGTGCCATCTTGCATCTTTCAGAGCTGGGTGGCCCTAGCATGACATTTACTCTGTGCTCACTGGGGATGGCACAGCTCTAATAATTCCCAGTTCAGCTAAAGGTCAGGATACATAGAGGGATTATATTAAAAAATGGTCCCTTGGTTTTCTGCACACTCCAGGATTTCTCTTGTGGATTTGGTCTTCCATTGCCTTGTCAGTTTTCTCTGTGGCCCTGGTATCATTGCTCTGGCAGTGACCAGATCTTCTCAGTTCACTGTCAGCTTGGACTTTGTGTATCATACTTGTTTGGCTTGGTATCCAAGAGAGATATTCCAAGAATGACTTGAAGCCTTATGCTCTGTTTTTATCACATCATAAGGTACTCAGCTGGATGATGGCTTTTGGCAAATAGAAGAACTATGTTATGTGCAGATCATCCACTTACTTCCCATATGAATAGAGAAAGACATTAAAAATCTATATCTGTTTTAATGTCTTTTTTATTCCAAGGAGAAACAAATTAGCCAAAGGAACATATTTGCAAAGCTTTAGGTACCCTTCAAAGCACTATCTTTAATCCTAAACATCTCTATGGATTTAAGTAAGGTCCAGAGATGCCATGGACATATATGAAGCATAAATTGGTAAGGTGGAGAGGAGGAAGCTTGACCAACCATCCTGGTTTGCCTGAGACTGAAGGTTTTGCAGGAAGTGGGGCTTGAGGGCTAAAACTGGGAAAGTCGTGGGCAAATCAGGTTGGTTGGTCGCCCTAGAGGAGGAGGTGAGAAGAAAGGAGAGAAGGTGGTGGACATTATTAGAAGTCCACCCACAAGTAATTACTTATTCATGCACTGAATCAATGTTTTCTGAGTATCTGCTGAGCCCAAGCCTGTGCCAGTGGTGCACAGTTTAACTAAGCCTCATGGTGCAGAGTCCACTTTTCTAGTAGGATTTAAGAGCCTAGAACTGAGTAGGAACCTACTTATCTTGTAGTTAAAACCATCGTGCCCTAATTTACAGAGAAGAGCTCTTAAAACTGGAAGATTTTGAATGTCAGACGTTCCTATAGTGCGTAAGACCATTCAGACTTCAGTTCCCCTAAGAGCTGCTCTGTTTACTGAACAAAATTCTTTCTTTCCCTGTCTCCTATCAGCAGATGCTTGTATTTCAGCCATGCCAAATCCCCTCATATTCCATCTGTGTCTACTCAGCACATATATTTGCATTCTACTATCTCTATATCACCTCTAGATGTCAGATTGAATTACAATCTATTACAGAAATGAGAATGGAAATTTACAGAGGAATGCTGACTTAACATAGTTACAAACAAAAGAGAAAGAATACATAGAAATGCGCACATCAAAATTTTGTGTATATACACTCAGGTTCATCCTGCATATTTTCGTCTCTTAAAATACCACTTTCTACTTTGTATCATAATTATTTAGAGGTATATGTTGTATCTTTTTGAGAGAGGGGTTCATATCCTACCTATGTTTTCACCTCTGATCTCAGCACTCTTCTTGATGCCTCGAACATAGTGGCTTCTCTATAAATGTTGCCAAAGAATTAATACATGAGTGGAAACATATTTTCTCAAAGTTAGTCAGTTTGGGCAATTATTTCCTTAGTTCAAGGACAACTGGTTTGACCTTGATTTGAAGCAGTCTCATAAAAAAGACATTTAGCTTACTAAATGTCTGCGTATTTTGGACTTTGTGAAAGGATTTACTGCCACAAGATCTGTTCTATTTATCTTTTCCATTGAGGATAGCTGTTACCAATAGGGACCAATATCTAACGTTACAGAAAATAGGAAAAGAGATGGAAACTTATCTAGAAGCTGATTTGAGAAGTAAACTTGTTTTCCTAGCATCTAGTACAAGGCCTGCTGTTCTCTAAGAAATTAGATGAATGTGGTAAATAAGGTAAATAGTTCTAATACATAGGATCCAAACAAGAAACCTGTCAGGCTCTCTGTTCAAGGGGTTTTTCAGGCAAGAATTTTGGAGTGGGTTGCCATTTCCTTCTCCAGGGGAGAAGGGATCCTGACTCAGGGATCAAACTTGGGTCTCCTGTGTCTCCTGCATTGCAGGCAGATTCTTTATCTGCTAAGCCTAGAAGTATTTACACTAATTCAATCAAAAGGGATAGTGATTTTGAAGTGTTGGGATCATAGAATTTGTGGAGATGGCAAATTCCTTTTGAAATCAGAATAAGGATACACATAACTTTCTTTATTTCTAGGAGAAGAGAGATCAACCCAATCACACATTTAAAGCCCAAGTAACTTTCTCTGAATTGTTTCCATTCACTAATTATCGCTCCACCTTGATGTACCATCAATTCATCAAGTCTTATAAAATTCAAGTTTGTTTACAGAGCATCTTTCAAATCAACCAAGTTATTCTCCAGATTGCTTTTTTTAATGTGTTCCTTATTCTCTGGGTCTCAAGTTCACCTTGTAACAAGAAGCACTTTACTTTGTGATTTTCCTGCCCAGCAGGGACCAGAGCTTTTTCTCATCTGTACTTGAGACCACTCTCAAGGAGTTTTCTCCATTTTCTCCACCCCTAGGCTTCCTCTAGCTGCTCAGACAGATGGCTTAAAGATTGAACTCTGTTATGCATCCTCCTGCCTTCAGAGAACTTTTCCCGTTTAACTCATCCTGGATCCAACTAAAATGTGTCTCTTATTTTTCAAATGAACATTGTTGTCACTATTCTTAGCTAGTAATCAACTGCTGGGCTTCCCAAGTGGTGCTAATGGTAAAGAACCTGCCTGCCAATGCAGGAGAGGTAAGAGACATGAGTTCAATCCCTGAGCGGGGAAGATCCCATAGAGGAGGGCATAGCAACCCACTCTAGTATTCTTGCCTGGAGAATTCCATAGACAGAGAAGCCTGACGGACTACAGTCCGTAGAGTTGTAAAGAGCCAGACATGACTGAAGCGATTTAGCAGACATGCACTGCTAATACTACTAGTATTATTATTATTATTACTATTAAACTTTTTAGGAGCTATCAGGTAAAGCTAGTCTTCACTTTGCACATATTTTTGAGTTAGGCATGCTGTTATGACACTTAAAATGTTTTATTATATCAAATCTCTTTGATTAATGTACATATATATTAAACAAACTGCCCACAAAATGATTCTTTCACTAATCCTTGATGTTATATAAATTAACTCTTCAATCAAGGAAGTACTTTAAAAAACTTCTTGCTAAAAATGTATAAATTTTACTTTGCATAGTAAATGTTTTCTCTAGGTAGAAGTAAAATTTCAAATCCATTGACTATCTAGAACACATGGAATAATCAGTGTAATTTGGAATGCTTGATTATAGTGTTTCATTTATATCACAACAGACAGAAACTGAGTTATTTCAATCTGTTACAAATGTATTTCAGCCACGCACATTATTTTAAAACAATACTGTGGAAATAATGTTTGTCTATATGCTTTATAAATGCTTTGACTTTTAAAAATCTGAAGGGTTATCCAGGGAATAATTTGATAGTTTTACCACTTCCTTCTTCAAACCTCAAACATTACCATTTTGTTCAGTGTTGTAAGAGCCAGTATCAATGGTCCAGTTTAAAATGATAACTGATGTATACTATCATGTAAGAACGAAGCACAAGCCTATGTTCGATACAGGATACAGGATGCTTGGGGCTGGTGCACAGGGATGATCCAGAGAGATGATATGGGGTGGGAGGTGGGAGGGGGATTCAGGATTGGGAGCTAATATACACCCATGGTGGATTCATGTCAATGTATGGCAAAACCAATACGGTATTGTAAACTAAAATAAAGTAAAAATAAAATTAAAAAAAAATTCTTTATAATGCCAAAAAAAAAAAAAAGATAACTGTAGGTTTATATAGCTTTCAAAAAATAGAGGCAAGACTCCTCAATAATAATATATTTTAAGTTTGAGGTCTCACCAAGTAAACAGACCAGAAACAGTGTGCTTTCGATGGTCAAGACCATCACTCAAAGCTCTGTGTAATGTGGAGACATTAGCATATGTTATAAACACCTAAATGCATTGATTTAATTTCCTTATAAAGCATGTTCTAAGTTGCATATGAATTTTCAGCGCTATGGAACTAGATGAAGAACATCGCAGGGGATCAGGGACAGTTCTTTGTACTTAGACATCCTAACTTTGAACCTTAGTTCTCCTGGTTACAGATTGTATCCTTGAACAAGTCATTTAGCCTGTCTGACCCAATTTTCTAGGAAACAACGATCTCAGTTGATTGTGACAGAAAATAAAATAGATTATAAATGTGAATAATTATTTCTACCTTTATGAAAGTGTATGAAAACAACATATGATGAACTGATGATCATAGTGTCTATATTTCTAGTTCTTGAACTGCTCTACTCACTTAACCCAATTAAGATTTTGATAGTACATGACAAATTGCTTTTATTTGCCAACAAAGTCTTATAAAAAACCTTATTTCAGCCCCTTCATTCTGATTTCATTATGACCATGGCTCTAAATCACTTCCCGTGCTTCTCTGTTTGGTTTCTTTTGTATATTTTAAGGTAATTTTCATCTAAACATTTTATGAACCACATCACTGAAATCTAATTAGCAGATCACCTGCTTCAGCAGCATGTGCCTTTATCTCATTACTCCGCCCCTGTGAGCCATATGTTTGCTTCCAACATCAATCTTTCTGTGTGATTATTGCAGCAAAGAACTTATTTGGTTTTGTAACAACTGTCTCACCTCTTTGCAAGGTGGTTCTGTTCCTGAGTTTCCCAAGGCAGACACCCTGCAGTTGTCTTTTTCAACCCCATGCTGTGACTGTGTGGTATGAAGGGTGCAAAGTAATAACAGTTTCTTTTTCTATCCAATGTGCTTAGGTGCTGAGTTATTGCTTTTTTGTTTTTGCTTTTTTTTTCTTTACCTCAGTGATAGTAAAATATGAAAAGCTACTATTACACTGTGATTGTTGTTTACTTGTTCATTCTCTTTGGGGCCATTTTTTCCCCAGGAAGAATTATATTCACATCATGTTGAACCTTGCATCCAAAAGTTGGGATTATGCCTTGATATAATACAGAGAAATTTAAAAAAATGGAAAAGAATAAAAGAATGAGTGAGTTGGAAACAAGGACCAGTTTTTTTTTTTTTTTTAAGTTAGATATTACCCATTTGAATATTGAACTTTTCATTGTTGAGTAAAAAGCTCTCATGGAAATCTTTTGATAATTTTATAGAAGTAGTACTTGAAATTATTTGTTCTAGTTCTGTGAAAAATACTGCTGGTAGCTTGATAGGGATTGCATTGAATCTGTAGATTGCTTTGGGTAGTATACTCATTTTCACTATATTGATTCTTCCGATCCATGAACACGGTATATTTCTCCATCTATTAGTGTCCTCTTTGATAAAAAATGGAAAAGAATAAAAGAATGAGTGAGTTGGAAACAAGGACCAGTTTTGTTTTTTTTTTTTAAGTTAGATATTACCCATTTGAATTTTGAACTTTTCATTGTTGAGTAAAAAGCTCTCATGGAAATCTTTTGATAATTTTATAGAAGTAGTAGACCAGTCAGTTTGGATGATCTTATCCTAAACAGCCCAGGAAGTTTCTGAGATGAAACTAAAAATAAAACTTTGGTGTAAATAGTGTCCACTTTCCTGCATGATCCACTATTTTATTTTAATGTTTAACACAACAGAATTCATCCATTTAATATATATGTGTTTAATGCCTGCTATGTACCAAGCACTGTTGTATGAACTGGGAATACAATAATGAATAGGACATACTCAGTGCCCTTATACCTCTGAAAAGCCGTGAGGAAAGTAGACAATGAATGAGGATACACAGCAAGTGGTAGTGAGTCTGAGAGAGGAACAGGACACCAAGTTTCCTAAGCTGGTAGAGAGCTACTCTGAGAGCACAGCATCTAAGCTCATGCCTAGGAAATAAGTAGAACTGACTCCAAGTTCACAGTGATATTACTTCATGAACAGTGGAAAGACCTTAGGATGTAAGCAGATTTGAATGTAGTTTAAGTAGAACCTCTTCTAGAAAATGTTCATTAGATAGCCCTCAGACGATTACTCAAAAGGAAAAAACTTCACTACCTGACTCTATCAAGTCTCATTATAAAAGTTTTCCTAGCCCATTATATCTTTTCTTCTATAATTGTATTCTCTCCCCAAATTTTATTATGAAAAATTTTAAATATAAAAGTTGAAAGAATTGTACAGTGAACATGTGCTAAGTTGCTTCAGTCATGTCCAACTCTTTGAAACGCCATGGAACATAGCCTGCCAGGCTCCTCTGTCCATGGGATTCTCCAGGCAAGAATACTGGAGTGGGTTGCCATGCCCTCCTCCAGGGGATCTTCCCGACCCAGGGATCGAACTCGTGTCCCTTACATCTCTTGCATTGGCAGACAGGTTCTTTACCACTAGTGCCACCTGGGAGGCCCACAGTGAACACACATATGGTCAAAACCAAGGTTCTACAATTAACATTTTGCTCTATTAACTTTTTCACATTTTAATCCACCTATGCATTCCTCTACTTATTCATCAGTTCATGAATTTTTTAAAGCAATTCAAAATTAGTTGGAGACATCAGTATCCCTAATTTCAGCATGTACATCATTAACTAGGGTTTTATATTGGCATACGTCTAAGTGTGTATGTATATAGAAAAATAAGTATATTTGTATATTTTATGTATAGTGTACACACAATGAAACATAAAAAACAGAGCCATACTATTTAATGTCTTGAAAAGTACATATACTTATGAAACTCAAACTCCTATCTGATATATATTATCATCACCCCTATAAAGTACCCCCATACACTTTCCTAGGCTGTTCCTTTTCCCACCACTCCCAAGACAAACACTGCTCTCATTTATTTCCAGTATAGACTCATTCACATATTTTAGAAGTTTATATAAATTGAATCATAGAGTATAAACTCCATTGTGTAAGCCTTTTTCTTTTATTTAGCAAACTGATATTGAGTTTTATTCATTTAATATATATATATATACTAAGTTGCTTCAGTCATGTCCAACTCTTTGAAACGCCATGGAACATAGCCTGCCAGGCTCCTCTGTCCATGGGATTCTCCAGGCAAGAATACTGGAGTGGGTTGCCATGCCCTCCTCCAGGGGATCTTCCCGACCCAGGGATCGAACTCGTGTCCCTTACATCTCTTGCATTGGCAGACAGGTTCTTTACCACTAGTGCCACCTGGGAGGCCCACAGTGAACACACATATGGTCAAAACCAAGGTTCTACAATTAACATTTTGCTCTATTAACTTTTTCACATTTTAATCCACCTATGCATTCCTCTACTTATTCATCAGTTCATGAATTTTTTAAAGCAATTCAAAATTAGTTGGAGACATCAGTATCCCTAATTTCAGCATGTACATCATTAACTAGGGTTTTATATTGGCATACGTCTAAGTGTGTATGTATATAGAAAAATAAGTATATTTGTATATTTTATGTATAGTGTACACACAATGAAACATAAAAAACAGAGCCATACTATTTAATGTCTTGAAAAGTACATATACTTATGAAACTCAAACTCCTATCTGATATATATTATCATCACCCCTATAAAGTACCCCCATACACTTTCCTAGGCTGTTCCTTTTCCCACCACTCCCAAGACAAACACTGCTCTCATTTATTTCCAGTATAGACTCATTCACATATTTTAGAAGTTTATATAAATTGAATCATAGAGTATAAACTCCATTGTGTAAGCCTTTTTCTTTTATTTAGCAAACTGATATTGAGTTTTATTCATTTAATATATATATATATATGTTAGTAGTTCCTTTTAATTGCCAACTAATGATCATCATATGAGTATATTACAGCAGTCTCTTTAGCCATTTTCTGATGAGAGACTCTTGGGTTGTTTCCAAGAGTAACAACCTCATGAATAAAAAAGCTCTGAACTGTCTTACACAGTTCTTTCTTGTGAACATATGCTTTTTAACTTTTTATTCTATATTGAGGTATAGCCAGTTAACAATGTTGTAACAGTTTCAGGTGAACATCTAAGGGACTCAGCCATACATACACAGGTATCCATTCTCCCCCAAACTGCCTTCCTGTTCAGGCTGCCACATAACTTTGAGCAGAGTTCCATGTATTATACAGTAGACCCTTGTTGGTTATTCATTTTAAATATAGCAATGTGTACATGTTGTGGACATATGCTTTTATCTCTGGCTTTTAAGAAGAAGTTTTAATTTTTATGAAGTTTAATCACTTTTTCCTTATGATTATTGTTTTTTTGTGATATGCCTAAGAAATACCAGCCTATGTCTAAGTAGTGAATATATTCCTTTACAAGTATTCTACAAGTTCTTTAGTTTTAGCTTTTACGTTTAGGTCTCTGTACCACCTCAAATCAATGTTTTGTATGTTATGAGATGGCGCTGAGGCTATTTTTTTTTCATGTGAATATTTAGTTATTCAATATCACTTATTGAGAAACCCTTCCCTTCCCCCATTGGATTGCTTTGGCACCCTCGTCAGAAATTAAATGATCACATAGATCTATTTTCAGTCTTAATTTCTATGGTTTTATAATAGTAAGTTTTGTTACAAGTTACTGTAAGTCCTCCAACTTGGTTCCTTTTATTCTAAGAAAGATTTTGTTATTCTCTGTCATTTGTGTTATTGTCGTTCAGTCTTTAAGTCGTGTCTGACTTTTTGTGACCCATGGACTACAGGACACTGGGTTTCCTTGTCCTTCACCATCTCCTGAAGTTTGCTCAAACTCATGTCCATTGAGTCAGTGATGGCATCCCAGCATCTCATCCTGAGTCGTCACCTTCTTCTGCTCTCATTCTTTCCCAGCATTAAGGTCTTTTCCAGTGAATTGGTTCTTCACATCAGGTGGCCCAAAGTATTGGAGCTTCAGCTTCAGCATCAGTCCTTTCAATGAATATTCAGGACTGATTTCCTTTAGGATGGATGGGTTTGATCTCTTTGCTGTCCAAGGGACTCTCAAGAGTCTTCTCCAGCACTGACAGTTCAAAAGCGCCTTCAGCATTGCGCCTTCTTTATGGTCCAACTATCACATCTGTACATGCTGCTGCTGCTAAGTCGCTTCAGTCGTGTCCAACTCTGTGCAACCCCATAGACAGCAGCTCACCAGGCTCCCCCATCCCTGGGATTCTCCAGGAAAGAACACTGGAGTGGGTTGCCATTTCCTTTTCCAATGCATGAAAGTGAAAAGTGAAAGGGAAGTCGCTCGGTCATATCCAACTCTTAGCGACCCCATGGACTGCAGCCTACCAGGCTCCTCCATCCATGGGTTTCTCCAGGCAAGAGTACTGGAGTGACTACTGGAAAAACCATAGTTTCGACTATACAGACGTTTGTCAGCAAAGTGATATCTCTGCTTTTTTTAAAATATAAAGTTATTTATTTTAATTGGAGGTTAATTACTTTACAATATTGTATTGGTTTTGCCATACATCAACATGAATCTGCCACGTGTTCCCCATCCTGAACCCCGCCTCCCCCCTCCCTCCCCGTACCATCCCTCTGGGTCATCCCAGTGCACCAGCCCCAAACATCCAGTATCATATGCTGTCCAGGTTTGTCATAGGAGCAGTCATCTTTTTATTTTTCTTCCAAGAAGCAGGTGTCTTTTAATTTTGCGGCCACAGTCACCATCTGCAGTGATTTTGGAGACCAAGAAAATAAAGTCTGTCACTGTTTCCATTTCTTCCCTTCTGTTTGCCATGAAGTGATGGGACCAGGTGCCATGATCTTAGTTTTTCAAATGCTGAGTTTCAAGCCAGCTTCTTCACTCTCCTCTTTCACTGTCATCTACAGGCTCTTTAGTTCCTCTTCACTTTCTGCCATAAGGGTGGTGTCATCTGCATATCTGAGGTTATTGATATTTCTCCCAGCAATCTTGATTCCCATTTGTGATTCATCCAACCCAGCATTTTGTATGATGTACTCTGCATATAAGTTAATAAGCAGCATGATAATATACAGCCCTGATACCCCTTACCCAATTTTGAGCCAATCCATCGTTCCATTTGTATTTCCATATAAAATTTAGAATCCAATGATCAATTCCTAAAAATATGCCTGATAGTATTTTGATTTAGACATGGTTTCTTACATTGCGCACTGACTTCCTCACATCATGGTGAGATCCTCAGGGGGCAACTCTGAAGAGCGTAAGGGAGAGAGGGGTAAGGTGGGAGGGCAGGAGGGAGAGAGTATGCACCAGGTGGAAGATGTACTACTTACTGTGACTCAATCTTGGAAGTCACACAGTATCACTTCCTCCACATTTTATTTTTCAAGTCAGTTCCAGAATTGCCATAATCAAGGAAAGGGAAAAAGACTTATGGGGACAGGTAACTAGATTCAACAAGAGGATATGGTACCAGAGATTTTGCAAGGACTATTTTTGGAAACACAGTTTATCATAATTTTCATAGTATTTTGGTAGATTCATTAGTATTATCTAGATAAGCACTCATGTTATTTGCAAGTAGAGATTTTTTTCATTAAAAATTTTTATGTTTTTAATTTCTTTTTATTATCTTATTTCAATTACTAGGACCTCCAAATCCAGATATGAATAGAGTAAGGGTAAACATCTTTTCCTTGTTTCCACTATGGGGGAGTGTTTTAATATTTCATATTAAATGTGATACTAGATATAGTTTTTCATAGATGCCCTTTATCAAATTGATTTTCCCAATTTACACAGATTATTACTTATAAATAGGTATTAAATATCATCAACTGCTTTTTCTGAATCTGTTGAGATGATTACATGGTTTTCTTCTTTTATCCATTAATATAGTGAAGTATAGCTCTTTTTGGTTATTAAACAAATCATGAATTTTTGAGGGAAAAAAC
>SJYT01068160.1:0-30343 GCA_006410635.1 Cephalophus harveyi
AATTAATTTGATTTTTGAAGTCAATTTTACTTTAAAGTTAATTTATTTTTAAACATTTTTATTTTAGAAATTGAAAATTTTCTCTGAACTTGAGTAGACTGCAATATGCAAGTTTGCTCATTCATTGATTTATTCATTAAATAAACATTTATTGAACAACTAATTATAACCTAGACACTATGATAAGTTCTAGGGATTAAAAAAAAGTGCTCTTTTTTTTTTATAAAGAAATTCTTTATTTAAGAAATTTAAAGGAATTCCCAATACAGTAGGGGAAATTAACAAATGTAATACACAATAGTATGCATTAGTACACAAAATGTGTAAATCAGCAGTTATAAATCACAGTACCAGCTACTGTTTTAAAACTGTTTAAAAGGCACTTTGAATAAACATAGGCAAAACGAAAATTTTTTATTCAGAGAAGGATTATAGAAGATGTCATAGATGCTTCCTTTGAATTGAGTGTTACGAGCTGAAGTATGTTCTCTCAAAATTCATATATTGAAATCCTAACCCCTAGTACCTCAGAATGTGACCTTCTTTGAAGATAGGTAATTTACAAAGGCTATTCAGTTAAAATGGGGTCATTAGGCTGGATCTAATCCAAAATGCCTGGTGTCCTTGTACAAAGGGAAATCTGGACACAGACATGTACACAAAGCAAATGTCATGTGAAGGTGAAGGTGAAAATCTGGGTTCTGCAAGTCAAGGGCTAGCAAAGATTGCCAGAAAACAACAAGAGGCCAAGGCAGGGGCTTGGAACAGATTCTTCCTCATAGTCCTCGGAAGGAATGCTGACACCTTGATCTTGAACTTCTAGTCTCCAGAAACATGAGAAATAAATTTCTGTTTTTCAACCTGCTCAGTGTGTGGTACTATGTGATGGCAGTCCAAACAAACTAATATGCTGTCTTTAAAAAAATGGATATGAATTTATCCGGATAAAGGAAAGAAGAAGAGGGCGGGTGTTCAAAGTTGAGGAAGGAGCCTGTGCAAAGAGAGGGAGATACCAAGTGAGGTTCAAAAGTCAAAGTGCAAGTTGTTCAGTTTGGCAGAATATAGAATATGAGGGAAACCCCAGGAGGAAGAAAACCTTAGAAAGATGATAAGGAGTAGCCCTGTAAAAGCACTGAGGCCATGCTATGGGTTTGGATTTTATTCTGAAAGTAACTGTGAACCAATGAAGGCTTTTAAACAGGGGAAATATTTGATGAAGTGTATATTTTATAAAGACCTCTTACTTTTTTAATTCTTTGAAGGATGATTTGAAGGGATAAAACTCAAGATGTAGGAATCAGCTAGGAATTGACTGTGAAAGTAACTTGAGAAATGATGGTTATTCGATAAAGGCAATAGAGTGGGATAAATGAGTAGATTGGGGAGATAGTAAGAAGTTATAAAAATTTGCTGAACAGCTGGTTAGCTTACAGAGATAGAATAGACTGATTTCAGCAGTGGAAATGGGGAAGCAGTGGATAAGACTATTTCAAAAAAGAGCTGAAAGACCTTCTTTCGCCCAGTATGGCAAACGAAACCTACATAACCTTGGCAAAATTCTGACTTGCCCTTGACTATTGATCTGGTTATTTGGGGCATATTTCGGAGGGTATTTTATTGTATAGTGATTCTGGCAGCACTTGATGGGCACTAATACTTATTCAAGTGCAACAAATTATATTCCAGCAATTCTGAAAGACCATTACATTTTTATTATATTTTATTGTGTATATCACAGACAGATGCATATTCACTTTGATGGCAAACAAATGTTTCTGCATAAAAAATAATTTTACAAACTCTGTTCTATTTATAGTGTAGAAGATATTCTGGTAGCTAAATTGCAAAAAGTTTTGCTATAAAACATAAATGTTTGCTTTTTCTAGTAAAAGAAAGGGAATTCAAATCTATTCACACTAATGGAAAACAATTTTATCATAAACTACTCAAGCAATTTATTTTATCTTGAGTTTCAAAATGTGTCACTTAAACATTAAACAAGAAAGAAGGGCCACTGGGCTATTTTAGAAAGAAGTTAGGAACTTTCCTTGGAGTAGGAAATGGCAACCCACTTCAGGATTCTTGGCTGGAAAATCCCATGGACAGAGGAGCCTAGCAGGCTACAAGTCCATAGGGTTTCAAGAGTCTGACAACAGACTAAATCACCCGGAACTTTCCTATTACAGAGAAATTACAAAGTATCCTAAGGGTACTTTTGGATGTTTTTCTCTTTTGCTATGCTTTACAATAGCTTGACAAAGCCAGTGTCTTCTTTTTCCATTAACATCAATTAGCACCTACAGTTTGCATTTTGTTAAGTGATTTGTCCAGACTGGTAATTTCAGAGGATCTGTAATGAATTCTTTCCTTTACTTCTTTCTGTTGTAAAAAGCCATTCTCTAAAGCATTTCATGCTTCTTCCCTAAGCCCCCCTGGTCCTTATTAGCCTGGGCTCTGTCTTTCCTCTGCTTTGTGAGTGAAAAATGTTGCCAGCCGTATCAGTAGACAAAGGGTATTGTAAGGCATCAAGCCACTACAGCCACTCCGATCTGAGCCCTGAGGGAACTCAAGCTGGAGACAAAACAGGCTGCCTACTGCCAAGCCCTCAGCCACTGTCAGAACTCACAAAGTTGTACCTTGAGGGGGTGCAGGATGGGAAATCAAAAGACTTGTCTCCAGAGAGCTGAGGTGCATATCAAAGGAATGATTTCAATAGGCCAGACTCTTGCCTCTTCCTAAACTTAGAAAAGTGCTAAATTTGTTAACTTGAGATATCTTTTCAGTTCAGTTCAGTTGCTCAGTCGTGTCCGACTCTTTGCGACCCCGTGAATCGCAGCACGCCAGGCCTCCCTGTTCATCACCATCTCTCGGAGTTCACTCAGACTCACGTCCATCGAGTCCGTGATGCCATCCAGCCATCTCATCCTTGGTCGTCCCCTTCTCCTCCTGCCCCCAATCCCTCCCAGCATCAGAGTCTTTTCCAATGAGTCAACTCTTCACATGAGGTGGCCAAAGTACTGGAGTTTCAACTTTAGCATCGTTCCTTCCAAAGAAATCCCAGGGCTGATCTCCTTCAGAATGGACTGGTCCCCCCCCCCCGGTGGACAAGCTTGACTAGAGCCTTTATTCTCTGTTCAGGAGATACCTGTTTATCACTAGCTCTCCACTCTGTTGTTGCTTAGTCACTAAGTAGTGTCTGACCCTTAGCAAATCTATGAACCCTATCCTGCCAGGCTCCTCTGTCCATGGGATTTTCCAGGCAAGAATACTGGAGTGGGTTGCCATTTCCTTATCTAGGCAATCTTCCTGACCTAAGGATCAAACCCTGTCTCCTGCATTGCAGACAGATTCTTTACTGCTGAGCCACCAGAGAAGCCCTCTGTAGTCCTCTGCTTTTGCCAAAATTTTCCATCAAGTTCCTTCTGGTCCCTGCTGATGCTAGTTGAGGGATCTGAAGGAAATTCTCAAAGCCAGGTTGCCTTGTCTCTCTAGACAACTGAAGAGATTCTTAGGTTCATGGCACAGAATACTCCCTGGGCTGGGAACTTGTGGCGGTGTGTTCTTTCCCACCCATGAGGGTCACGATCCCCTGTGTTGGTGCTCCCCAGCTGCATGGTCTCTTCAGTTGGGAGAGGAGACCCTCAGGCCTGGTAGGGGAGATGAGCACTTCCTGTCTTGGGTCCTTTCATGGGAATCCATCTTATCCCCTGGACGCATGGTGTTTCTGGGTGGGGGCAGGGAGTCATAGGACCAGTGACAAAGGAGAGTGCTTCCCATCAGTTCAGTTCAGTCGCTCAGTCGTGTCCGACTCTTTGCAACCCCATCAATCGCAGCACGCCAGGCCTCCCTGTCTATCACCAACTCCCGGAGTTCACTCAGACTCACATCCTTTGAGTCGGTGATGCCATCCAGCCATCTCATCTTCTGTCATCTCCTTCTCCTCCTGCCTCCAATCCCTCCCAGCATCAGTCTTTTCCAGTGAGTCAACTCTTCGCATAAGGTGGCCAAAGAACTGGAGTTTCAGCCTCAGCATCAGTCCTTCCAAAGAAATCCCAGGGCTGATCCTTTCTGGAACTCTTTGCTTTTTCCATGATCCAGTGGATGTTGGCAATTTGATCTCTGGTTCCTCTGCCTTTTCTAAAACTAGCTTGAACATCAGGAAGTTCACAGTTCTTGTATTGCTGAAGCCTGGCTTGGAGAATTTTGAGCATTACTTTATTAGCATGTGAGATGAGTGCAATTGTGCGGTAGTTTGAGCATTCTTTGGCATTGTCTTTCTTTGAGATTGGAATGAAAATTGACCTTTTCTACTCCTGTGGCAACTGCTGAGTGTTTCAAATTTGCTGGCATATTGAGTGCAGCACTTTCACAGAATCATCTTTCAGGATTTGAAATAGCTCAACTGGAATTCCACCACCTCTACTAGCTTTGTTCATGCTTCCCATAGATGCTTATTATCAGCAAGCCTTCCAACTGATCCTTCGCTGGTTCTACTGGTTTTGCTTGATGTTGTCAGAGATCCTCCAATTTGATGCTGTAGGCATGAGCTATTCTGGGATGCCCTTTGTTGTTGGGCTGGAAATCAACAAACACTGGGTCTAGGTCACTTTCTTCTGTCAGCTGTGAGGTTATAAGATGACCGCCTGCTATGCTCTTCCTCTAGCTCAGGGGTCTCTAGGCAGTTCATCATCCTCTTTCAACTTCCAAAGTTATCCTTTGATTTTCCATTGGCTTATTTCCAGATTTTATAGTGATACTTAGTGCAGAGGAATAGGGAGAGAAAAATTTTGGCAACTTGTCGTGATAGGAAATTTCTACCATGTATAGAGATGACCAAGTTTGGTGGGCCCTAGAACATATGCTGTTTTGTCCAAGACTGTGTGCAGGACTGTTCCACAGTTATACAAGTAAGGCTGGGCAGAAGGAAGGTCATTGAGCTTCTTAATTGGTAGACATGGATGGCCCTTTCACGTTCAGATGTCATCACTTGCAACTAGCCCTCTGGATGACAAAGTGTGTGTGTGTGTGTGTGTGTGTATGCTCAGTTGTGTCTGATCCTTTGGGATTCCATGGGCTGTAGTCATCAGTCTCCTCAGTCCAAGGGATTTCGCAGGCAAAAATACTGGAGTGGGATGTCATTTTCTACTCTCAGGAACCCACAACTCCTGTGTATCTTGCATTAGCAGGCATATTCTTTACCACTGTGCCAAGTGGGAATCTCATGACAATGTAGATCCAGAAGTTTACAGTGGGACCTGGAAAATGCTACCATTTTATCACAGAGTGTCCTGGATATACTGTTTCTTCTGAATCCTTTAGATTAGGATACTTTAGCTTTACCCGTATAAATAGTCAAAGTCAAAAATGGTAGCAACTGAAGAATTCTTAAGGATTTTAGAAAGCATTCAATATCATTTTGTAGATAAAAAAAGAAGGCCCTGTAAGTTTTATCAACTTTTCCCAAGTAATAGAGACAAACAGCTGGGCAGTAATATTAGGTCCTGGCTTTGCAACTTCTACTCAGTGCTTTTCTTCATTTCACCATGGAAATATATGATAATTAGGATTTAATGCATTTTCAATAGGAAATGTATTATTCCAATTCCTTCATAAATTTTTTTCTCTACACGTTTAATTTGCCAGCATGTTTAGTTCACTTCTGTCCTATAAAAGAACATGTCTATTCTGTCATTTATGAGTCAAGCACACAGAAGAAAAACATGTTAAATGATGCTAGTGGCTATTCACTGAGCAGATTTTATTAAATGTTTTTTTATATTCTAGGATTTAAGATAGCTGTGCAAGTATCCAGTTCAGTTCAGTCGCTCAGTCATGTCCTACTCTTTGCGATCCCATGAATTGCAGCATACCAGGGCTCCCTGTCCATCACCAACTCCGAGAGTTCACTCAAACTCACGTCCATTGAGTCAGTGATGCCATCCAGCCATCTTATCCTGTGTCGTCCCCTTCTTCTCCTGCCCCCAATCCCTCCCAGCATCAGAGTCTTTTCCAATGAGTCAACTCTTCACATGAGGTGGCCAAAGTACTGGAGGTTCAGCTTTAGCATCATTCCTTCCAAAGAAATCCCAGGGCTGATCTCCTTCAGAATGGACTGGTTGGATCTCCTTGCAGTCCAAGGGACACTCAAGAGTCTTCTCCAACACCACAATTCAAAAGCATCAATTCTTCGGCACTCAGCCCTCTTCACAGTCCAACTCTCACATCTATACATGACCACAGGAAAAACCATAGCCTTGACTAGACGGACTTTGGTTGGCAAAGTAATGTCTCTGCTTTTGAATATGTGCAAGTATTTTAGAAACATAAAGTTAAATAAAAGATAACTTCCTGCCATCGTCCCTCTCCCCAAGTAGTTTTGAATCTAATGAGAGATGCAGATGTATAAACTCACTATAAGAAATTATGAGATTATTGGTTTAATAGGATACAAATCAATAGTTGTCAAAGGGAATTGGAAATAATAGTGACATCTGACTAGGTATATTAGGGCAGACAACTTGAGAGATGTCCTAAAAGTTGAATAAGAGCTAAATAATACTTCATAAAGAGCTAATTCTATGATAGCATGGTCCTGATTGTACATAGGTAAATCAAACAACATAAATAAATATTTTACATAGATATAAATTTACTGAGATTAAAATATAAAAATGAAAAGTTATTTCACTTATAAATGTAAAGATGTTAACATTTAGAGAGGAGTTATAAATTTGCTCAAAACTACTCAGTTATTACACGGTAGATCTGGAAGAAACCTGGGGAAGCCCACACCAAACACTTTCTGAGTCTATAAATTTTGAATCCAAGGAGTGCATAGTTTTTGGTTACTGGATACTCTAAAACTATTAGTTGGTGTTAAAATGTACTTTGGTTCACATCATTTTGCATGCATGCATGCTCAGTCATTTCAGTTGTGTCTGACTTTTGAAACCCATGGACTGTTGCCTGCCAGGCTCCTCTGTCTATGGGATTTCCCAAGCAAGAACACTGGAGTGGGTTGCCACTTCCTTCTCCAGGTAACCTTCCTGATCCAAGGATAGAACCCATGTCTCTTGCATTGGCAGGCAGATTCTAAAGCACTGAGCCACCAGGGAAACCCCACTGCCTACCTTGGTCTTATTCAAAATGCTAATTCTATGCTTTATGCATACTTCTTAGACAGCAGGAAAATTTTTATAGCCTTCTGATAAAATTATATGTGTGAAATGTTGCACCAATAGCAATGATTCACCAAATCATCTGACCTTTTTGTTTCTGAAACATCGAATTCATAGATTTTTCAGTTATTAAATCAGCAGGTTCTTCTAATAAGGAGGCTATTTCACAGCTGTTTTTTTGAAAGTATATATTTTAAAGCAAAATTAGTAAAACCAAGACTTGTAACACGAAGGCAATAGTGGTTACATGATGCTATGCCTAAACTGCATGCCATTGTGTTTGTAATTCTTGATCAACACTCCTCTTGCTGAATTTCTGATCTAAGATCAATATTGATACTCTAACTAGATTGTGGTATTATTGTTTAGTCACTAAGTCAGGTCCAGCTCCATGTGACCCCATGGGCTGCAACATGTCAGGCCTTCCTTCATGGTCTCCCTAAGTGTGCTCAAACTCATGTCCATTGAATCAGTGATGCCATCCAACTATTTCATACTCTGGCACTTCCTTCTCTTCTTGCTCTCAATCTTTCCCAGCATCAAGGTCTTTTCCAGTGAGTCAGATCTTGTTATCAGGAGGCCAAAATATCGGAGTTTCAGCTTCAGCATCAGTCCTTCCAATGAGTATTCAGTGTTGATTTCCTTTAGGATTAACTGATTGATCTCTTTGCTGTCCAAAGGACTCTCAAGAGTCTTCTCCAGTACCACAGTTTAAAAGCATCAGTTCTTTGGTGCTCAGTCTTCTTTATGGTCCAACTCTCACATCCACAGCCAACTACTGGAAAAACCATAGCTTTAACTATATGGACCTTGGTTGGCAAAATGATGTCTCTGCTTTTAACTCTGCTGTCTAGGTTGGTTGTGGCTTTCCTTGGTGGCTCAGAGGGTAAAGTGTCTGCCTGCAGTGCAGGAGACCCGGGTTCAGTCCCTGCATTGGGAAGATCCCCTGGAGAAGGAAATGGCAACCCACTCCAGTACTCTTGCCTGGAAAATTCCATGGACAGAAGATCCTGGTAGGATATAGTATATGGGGTCGCGAAAAGTCGGACATGACTGAGTGACTTCACTTTCACTTCACTTTCTTTCCAAAGAGCAAGTGATTTTTAATTTCATGGCTGCAATCACCATCAGCAGTGATTTTGGAGCCCAAGAAAATAAAGTCTATCACCATTTACATTGTTTTCCCATCTGTTTGTCATGATGTTATGGGACCAAATGCCACAATCTTAGTTTTTTGAAGTTTGAAGTTAAGTTTTAAGCCAACTTTTTCATTATTTTCTTTCACCCTCAACAAGAGACTCTTTAGTTACTCTTCACTTTCTGCCATTAGAGTAATATCATCTGCATATTTAAGATTGTTGATATTTCACCTGATAATCTTGATTCCAGCTTGTGATTCATCCAGCCCAGCATTTTGCATGAGGTACTCTGCATATAAGTTAAATAAGCAGACTGTGTTGTAAGCTAATTAAAGATGAACTAACACATCGCTTGTCCTGATGCCAATCTATATGGTAGCCAAGACATCACTAGAAATTTATCAACACAGTAAGGATACATGTCTCATTGCTGCCATAACAAATTACCATAATTTAGTGCTCACAGCAATACCAATTTTAGATCTTACCTTTCTGGAGGTCAGAAATCCAATATGGGTCTCACTAGGTATCCCAATCAGATTGGGCTGTCCGAACAGCATATCACAGATTCTAAGGCTCTAACAATAGAAATGTATTTTTTCACAGCTCTGGAGGCTGGTAAGCCCAAGATCAAGGTTCTGATCAATTTGATTCCTGGTGAGCACTCTCTTCTTGACTTGACTTGCAAATGACCAACTTCTCTGTGTGTGCTCAGATGGCAACACAGAGCACTCTGCTATCTCTTCTTCTTATAAAGGTCCAAGCTCTCCAGCCCCACTCTTATGACCTCCTTTAACGTTTGTTTTCTCCCCACAGACCCTGTTGCTGAACATAGTCACATGGTAATTTGGAACTTCAACATACGTATCTAGGAGTAACACAAACATTCAGTTAATAACATAGAGCTGAAGTCAAGGTATTAGCAGGACCGCCTTCTTTTCTGCACACCCTAGAGGAGAATCCATTTCCTTGCCTTTTCCAGCTTCTAGAGACTGTCTCACATTCATTGTCTACTGGCTCCAGCTCCCTTCCCTCTTGAAAACCAGTGTATTAGCTTCCTAGTCTGCTCTAGCGAAGTATCATATGAGTGGCTTAAATTCACAGAAATTTATTGTCTCACAGTTCTGGAGGCTAAAAGTCCAAAGTCAAGATGTTGGCAGGGTTGATTCCCTCTGAAGGTTGTGAGACAGAATAAGTTACATGCCACTCCTTGACTTCTGATGACTTGTTGGCAATTTTTGGCATTTCTTGGCTTGCATATGCGTCATTCCAAACTTCTACCTTCACATAGTGATATCTCTATGTTATTTCACATAGTCTTCCCTCTGTGCATGTCTTCCTGTGTCCCAATTTTCACTTTTTTATAAAGACATCAGTGACATTGGATTAGACTTCAGTCAAACTTGTTTACCGGAGAAGGCAATGGCACCCCACTCCAGTACCCTTGCCTGGAGAATCCCAGGGACGGGAGAGCCTGGTGGGCTGCCGTCTATGGGGTCGCACAGAATCGGACACGACTGAAGTGACTTAGCAGCAGCAGCAGCAGCAGCAAACTTGTTTACATTTTCAAAAATCTCTGTTTCTGCATAAGATTATATTCTGAGGCATTGGTAGGTAAGAGTTCTACATATTTTGGTGGGGAACACAATTCAACACAAAGTCATCAGCAATGGCCAGTAAAGATCATTTTATCTCACATCAGTGAGTCAGTTCAGTCGCTCAGTCGTGTCTGACTCTTTGTGACCCCATGAATCACAGCACACCAGGCCTCCCTGTCCATTATCAACTCCCGGAGTTCACTCAGACTCATGTCCATCAAGTCGGTGATGCCATCCAGCCATCCACCTCACATCACATCACATCACATCACATTATTCTTACTTTTTCTTCTGCCTCTGTTTCTCACTTTTAAAGATCCTTATGGTTACATTGGACCCACTCAGATGCCATACAACATGATACACTACAGGTTCCAGGAATTAGGGTGTGGATGTCTTTGGAGGGCTGTTATTCTGCCTATAGCAAGAAATTGTTATTTGTTAAAAGTCAGAAAGAGTCCTGAGTGTGACTTGAAGAAAGACTTAGAAAATTTACCTTTGGGGAAATGTGCCAGTGATGTGACTGTCAGAGATGTGATTGCTAAGCTATCTTCTGAGGAAAAGGGTTTTTGAGTTTCTGAAAGGGCTAAGTTAGAGGTAAGGTAGTGATTAGAGGAACAGTGGAGCATTTCCACCAGTGCCCTTGCATGAAGCAGCCTCCAATCCTGCACCAGACATTGACTTCTCAGTTAAATAAATGCTCAGCAGATACTGAGATTAGGTTTCAGAATTAATCAGCTATTCTGTGCATAAGTGCACTAAAATGATAAAAGTTTAATATCAAGAAAAAAGTTTTGAATACTTTTTGGTTATAGAGTACCATACTAGAAGACTCACATGCCAAAAACCTCCTGAGCTTGCTCCCCATCCCTGAAAACACACAGACACACACACACATACACACACAGCTTATTGTTGCTCTACTGGGGAAGCAGAGGAGGAAGAGAATAGGGCTCTTTTATAGTGCTTATTTAAAATCTATTCCATTTCCTGAGTCAGATGAGTTTTGAGAATTCTGGTATGGTTTTCTCCATACTTAAGCTTATCTTCATCCTCACTGAATAGATTTTGCTTCATGGCTTTCCCATAATTCATACAGTTAATATTTATTTCATCATAAATTTCCTGAGGCCTCCTCTAGTCGATATGTGAATTTATTTAGGAATGAACAAATTCCAATTCCCTGCACTAAAACACTGGATTGAGTATCGCATTTGGGGTATCTGTCAAAGAAGAATTATTTTAAAGCCTTCTGAATTCTTTCCAAAATCTTCTCCAGAGTCATTGTCAATTGCCACAGACTGTGATTTTTCCCGGAAGTATGAAACAGAGAGATGGGATCAAACAGAGTGAAAAAGACAAATAAAGTAATTCAAAGAATGTAAAGAGGAAGGACAATGGGAATAAGACAAAGAGAAGTCTTTGAACTTCCCAGGTGGCACTAGTGTTAAAGAACCTGCCTGCCAATGCAGTGGATGTAAGAGATATGCTTTTGATCCCTGGGTGGGGAAGATCATTTGCAAGGGGAAATGGCAGCCCACTCCAGTATTCTTGCCAGGGAAATCCCACAGATAGAGGAGTCTGGCAGGCTACAGTCCAGGGGTCGCAAAGAGTCAGACACTGCTGAAGTGACTTAACAGGCAAGAAATCTTTGGAGGCTAAATTAAGAGATAACTATTAAAAAGGGAAAGATCGAGAATCCTAAGAAACAAAAGATAAGACTCTTGGGACAGAGGTATACAGAAAGCATTAAAGAAACAAGTAATTACAAAGAAAGGGAATTCTAGGTACTTAAATAAAGAGGAAATGGGGGACTTCCCTGGCAGTTCAGGGGTTAGGGCTCCCTGCTTCTACTGCAGAGGGCTTGGCTTTGATCCCTGATCAGGGAACTAGGGCCTTACAAGCCTCACAGCCAAAAAAATGGAAGATGAATGAAAACATGAGGAAGGAGAGAGAGGAGAGAGCATAACCTGGAGGCTAAGTTGTTTTTTTTTATTATTCCACAGAGTACAATTTCTTTCAATATTAAAGGAAGAAAAAAGAGAATTTAAGATTAGTTTATAATAAAAATGAAGACATGATGTCAGCTAGAGGTTCAGAAATTTCTCCAGTGACTTGGAGGACACTGCAGTCTGGCTTTGAACATTGACTGGAATTCATTCTTCCAAACATGAAGGCAGATGACAAATCTCTTGTTGCTCACCAATGGCCCCCAAATCATGCATCACCCATGGATTCTGCACATGCAAGTTTTATTAATGATTTTTCAGATATAGTAGACAACGGACTATGAGAGAATGAAAGTGGGATTTTGGCCTTCCAGGTCCTTTGTGGAAATTTTCTTCTGTGAAGTTGTTGTCTTACGTCTGGAGTGCTACCCCCTATGGAGGCACTGCTTATGAATGTCACAAGTGTGTAAGGCTGATGGATTCCTAAGTGACTTACCAAGGTTTCACTATATCACCTTTAGAGAATTTTGAGAGAATTCACATATTAACATTTCAACACTGTATAAAGATTTAATGACGACGGAGAAGGAAATGGCAACCCACTCCAGGGTTCTTGCCTGGAGAATCCCAGGGACGGGGGAGCCTGGTGGGCTGCCGTCTGATGGGGTCACACAGAGTCGGACACGACTGAAGTGACTTAGCAGCAGCAGCAGCAGCAGTACTTAGGAGACAGACCAGAAAAAGAAAAGAAAAACCTAACTTCTGAACGTGTGACCATCCAACCAAATGCCACAGAGTCTTTCATCCAAATCAGGGTCTTGTAGGCTTTGATTCCATAAAGATACAGACAATGTGTGTAAATACGCAATTGAGGGGTGAGCTATAAAATTTCCTTGCTTCTTTTTCAGACAAGATGTGTGTGTGTGTGTGTGTGTGTGTGTGTGTGTGTGTTCAAAATATCACCTAGATTTGGGCAGTTTTCTAAGTTACTTTCCTTTCTTTTGATATCTGTGTACTTGCATGCTACGTCGCTTCAGTCATGTCTGACTCTTTGCAACCCCATGAACTATACGCAGCTAGGCTCCTATGTCCATGGGATTATCTGGTGGCAAGCTACATGTATTTCCAAGATTCTAGCCTTTGAAAATAAATATTGGATTGGCCAAGGAGCTCTTCTGAGTTTTTCCATAAGATGTTATGAAAAGACTTGAAGGAACTTTTTGGCCAACCCAATATCTTCTCATTAAAAGGTGTAAGTAAAGCATACTTTGCTTTTACTGACACCGACACTGGTGTAAAACAAATAGAAAGTGAGCAAGCGGTCTTCCAAGCACTCCAGGACCATCTATGCTGAAAGCTTTTTTAGCACAAATTAAAGATAAATGAACTGGTGAGCAATGGGCAAATTTTTCAGTTGAGTCAAGTTGCATGTTCATGTGTCAAATATTGTCATTTTTGTTGTTGTTGTTATGAGCAGCAGCTATTTTGATGTTTTGGTCTCTTTAGGAGCAACAGAAAAATATAAAAGCCAAAGAATTCAAAACAATTTAAAGCAATTTAAATTCTGTTTTACCACTAGGCACCATGCCCACACTGTGAGTCAAAGCATCAAATTACTTAGATCTAAACCAGCACAAAAATGGACTTTGAAATTCACAGCTAGAAGTCTTTACAGAAATCCTTCTTTAAATGCGGGGTCATGGGGGAGAAAGTTCTGAACAAACAAAGGTGGTGAGAGAGGGAGAGGAGACAAGAGAACTAAAGTGGGTGCAGTAAGATCCAGAAGTTACATTGCATCTATTTTGTATAGTTATGAGTGTGGAGAAACAAGAAATAATGAAAACCTCCATCACTTGCCTGCCTTAAGCTCAGTTATTGAAAATAATTACTTGTAATATGCTTTTCATTAAATTACAAGCAAACTGCTTTTGACAATTACCTCTAGAAACCTTTTTGTATTTCCCTTTCCTTTCCATAATAGTATGTCTCAACCATTAAAAATATGATACTCCAGACAGATACTTCTTTGAGGAGATGTAAATATTAAAAACTAAAATTGTAAGAAGAGCTCCCAAGTCCTTCTTTTATTATTTGTTTGTTTGATTAATCTGAAACTCTGCAGTGGGAATAGCAAAAGATAGAACTGGGCTCTGGAACTTGGAATATTTTTCCAAGACCTGGAAACATTTGACAGAATTTTGAGACTGAGCATAATTGTTTTTAGTGTTATTAAAAAAAATCAATAGCCTTTGTTTTTTGAGCAGCCTTAGTTTTATTGAACAGAAATACAGAGTTTTCATAAGATCTCCTCCCCCAGTTTCTCCTAGTATTAGCATCTGACATTAATGTGATACATTTGTTACAACTGATAAGCCAGTGTTGCTATATTAATATTATTAATTATAGTGCATAGTTGACAGATGGGTTCATCTTTGTGTTTTGTTGTTTTATTACTAAAAATCTATAGCTTTCACTGGTTGTTGAAGCAACAGAACTGCAGTAATGCCACTGCCATGCCCCAAGAGAAAGTGGCTCACGTGATGGAGGATGTGAACAAGTGAGTGGGAGGGAAAAGGCAGATGGAAAGAATAGAGGGCTATGATGCCATTCAGCTCATCAAGGAACTCTCTGGAACCTGATGCCTATTACTTTTAATTGGAGGATAATTGCTTTACAATATTGTGTTAGTTTCTCCTGTACAACAACGTGAATCAGCTGAAGTATACATATACTCCCTCTCTCTGGGACCACCCTCCCACTGCCCTTCCCAACCCTATCCCACCCATCAGGGTCATCAAGATGTGGATGGACCTAGAGGCTGTCATCCAGAGCAAGGTAAGTCAGAAAGATAAAAAGAAATGTCATGTATTAACACACATATGTGGAATCTAGAAAAATGGTACAGGTGAACCTAGTTCAAGGGTAGGAAAAGAGATGCAGACATAGAGAATGGACATCTAGACACAGAGGGGTAGGGGAGCGTGGGATGAATTGGAAGATCAGGTTTGACATAAATACACTACCATCTGTAGAATAGATAGCTAGTGGGAACCTGCAGTGTAGCCAATTACTTGTTTCCTAGATATAGGAGGCCCAGAACCTTCTGCGTGCTATGCACCAGATACAGTTCAACCCTTTTTGTTCCCAGATTTGCTGAGATGCAATTAACATATAACATTGTGTAAATTTAGTGTGTACAAAGTGATGAACTGGTATTAGTAAATATTGCAAATGATTACCACAGAAATGTAATCATAGAATCATCTTACTGTGAAATGCTCTTGCTTTTTACCAAGGGTACTATAATGAAAGCCGTGCAATTATTTCTTCACATTTGGCTAAATCCCTGAAAAATTTATGTATTGACCCTATACAAAAGTTTACCCATTGGATTTGAACACTAGGAAATGTATCTCTCTTCTCATAGCCTAGTATTTTTCCAATTACAGACAATAATTGTTATAGACGCCACTGCCAAGAAGATGAACTCTGACCTAAATTTGGTACTGAACTGCAGCAACTGTTCTTAGACTGTTTTTGATACAACCATTTGCAATAAGTCCCTTTCTTTTTTCCTTTCTTTTTATTGCAAGCACATGTGATGGTAAAGAGTACAGAGGCTATCAGAACAGTTGGGTACTACCTTGATTTATATTAAGGTACCAAAAGTTTTGTCCATTACAGCTTTGCATCATTAGTGCAAATGTCAACACAGTACAAAAGGCAAATCTCTTAGTATCATTAAGGAAATAGCTGTGACCTTATGGACCCCCTAAAAATGTCTCTTGGCAACCCCAAAGTGGTCTACGACCACACTTTGAGAATAGTTCATGAAAAAAGATAAAACTTCAACCTTTAGTTTTAATCATTTGTTTCTTTGGATAGTCTCCTTTCTTCCCTAGAATGTAAATTCCAGAGAAGTAGCTGTTCTGTTCTCTCTTGTATCTTAGGACCTAGTACTAGACACAGATTAACTGAACCTAATGAAACTGTATATTATAGATAAAAAATATTTTATTACTAAAAATATGGTAAAATAATTTTTAGAATGCCTTTGTATAGCATAAACCCATAACATTTCTCACCACAAATAATCCTATGTTTAAATTTTCATGTCACATATTTTGATAATCAATAACAATTAAAACAATTTAGATCAAATATGTTAGAGGAATGTTACATATTTTTCTATAACATTAAAAAATTACTGCCATTTAAGAGGCAAAGAATTTACAGCCAAAATATATCAGAAAAATATGCTTTAGAGATGTTTAGGCTCTTGTTTAATGAAAATATTGTTTTTTTTCTACCTTTTGTGAAATTTTTTAAGTTCGAGACATTTGTATTTTTGCTGTCTTCTAACAAATATTCTTTTCATATCTGTATTGATATTGTTCTTAAAGAAGTCTCACTATTATATACTGTATAAATATTAAGGCCTTAAAACCAGGATCCAATCCTGCCTAAAATATATCTCACTCCATTGATATCCACTAATTATTGGGACTGAGTGAATGGATTTATTGAGTACTATGTGCATGTATGCTCAGTTTCTTCAGGTGAGACCCCACTGTAGCCCACCAGGCTCCTCTGTCCATGGGATTCTCCAGGTAGGAACACTGGAGTGGGTTGCCATGCCCTCCTCCAGGGAATCTTCCCAATCATGGACTGAACTTGCATCTCCTATACTGCAGGCAGATTCTTTACCACTGAGCTATCTGGGTAGTCCAAAAAGTGTTAGTTGCTCAGATGTGTCTGACTCTTTGAGACCTGGTGGACTATAGCCTGCCAGACTCCTCTGTCCATGGAATTCTCCAGGCAAGAATACTGGAGTGGGTAACCACTCCTTTCTCCAGGGGATCTTATAATAAAACCTAAATCCCTATTTTTTTTAAAAAAGATTTTTTTAAATACAGACAATTTTTAAGTCTTTATTGAATTTGTTGCAATATTGTTTCTGTTTTATGCTTTTTTTTTTTTTTGACCAAGAGGCATATGAGATCTTAATTCCCCAACCAGGGATCAAACCAGCACCACCTTCATTTGAAGGCAGTCTTAATCTCTGGATCACCAGGGTGCTGTGCTCAGTCGCTCTTTCATGTCTGACTCTTTGCGACCCCAAGAACAGTACACTGCCTGGCTCCTCTGTCCATGGGGATTCTCCAAGCAAGAGTACTGAATGGGTTGCCACACTCTCCTCCAGGGGACCTTCCCAACCCAGGGATCGAACTCCAGTGTTCTGCATTGCAGGCAGATTCTTTACCATCTGCTGCTGCTGCTGCTGCTGCTAAGTCGCTTCAGTCGTGTCCGACTCTGTGCGACCCCATAGACGGAGCCCACCAGGCTCTCCTGTCCCTGGGATTCTCCAGGCAAGAACACTGGAGTGGGTTGCCATTTCCTTCTCCATCTTTACCATCTGAGTCACCTGAAACACCAGGGAAATCCCCCTAATAATTTTTATTGATTGATGATTTAAAAAAATGATACAAGCCATGTGTTTCAAGGAGAATTATCTTTATACTAAAACAGTAGAATGAATATTGGAAAGGGACAATTGACAAACAATATAGATAGTAAAACTCATGGAACAGAGTGTTGATTTGCATATATTAAGTGCTTGGCAGTTTCAAGCAGTGTGACTTTCCAGACCAAAACTCCAAATTTCAAGAAATTTGTATTTCACAGGTTACCAGGAGGACATTTTTATAATAGCAGATTTGAGTTCATAATTATGGAATGCCTTGAGTGCTCCTACTTAGAAACCATTTACCTAAATATAGAATAAGAATTAAAAAAAAAAAAAAAGATAATTTTGCATTCAATTATAATTAGAGCAGTAAGTGTACAAGAATACCTACTAGGCAAGGAAGCAAATGAACTTCTAAAGAATCTGATTAAAGTGCTTTTAAAAGTTCTTAAAAGAGGAAAAATAAAGTAATTTTGATGTACTCTTTATATCAAGTACCATCTTTTCTTAATTTAAGGACTGCATTCTTACTTTCTTGTTTACTGGCCATGAGGTTGCTTTTGAGTTTAAGATACTGTACAGGAGTTATAACTGATTTAGAGCCAAAATTCTGCTTGAATTCTGCCTCTTCCATGGGGCATTGACCAAGTCATCTAGCCATTCCAAGTCTCATTATCTTCAGTTGAAATGTTTGGGACTCTCCTTGGTGATGTATAGGGATCTCTTTGCACTCTACTGATTTTAAGAAGCATCTTTTAGAGACTAACTTGACCAAAAGTGTGTTGACAATAGTCATTGAATTAAAGAATAAATTGAGGAGAATGAAAGTAAAGATAAAGGAAATATGAGACTAAAATATTCAGATTACATATTTAGAAAGGATTTTTATAAAATCATAAACTACTGCTTTAAAGACCTTGGAAGAGAATAGAAAGATCTTTATATATGTCTATTATGACTTCTCCTCCTGTAACACCCTATATGCACCCATATCATCTAATTTATCACATCTTATATTTTAATTTGCTTTACTTATTCATTTCCTCTATCTATAAACTCCCGGAAGTTGGGGCAAATGTGTCATGTTCATCACCGATTCCCTAATACTTAACCCTGTGCTGAACACACCGCAAGGACTCTGTAAATATTTGTTGTATGAGGAAGTAATTTCTTTCTTTTCAGTATTAATACCACTTAAACGCCCATTTTTTATTTTGCAGAGAACATCACTAAAAAGAGTACATCAGTTTATTTAGAGTCAGAGTGAGCAAACTGCAGCCTGTAGATCAAACCTGATCAACTATCTATTTTTATAAATAAAGTTTTATTGGAACACAGTCACACTCATTTGTTTACATGTTGTTCATGGCTGCTTTTTTCCAACAGTGGCAAAGTTGAGTACTTGGGACGAAGCCTGAGTAGTCTGCAAAGCCAAAAACTATTTAATCTCTGAACTTTCCTAGAAAAAGATTGCTAACCCCTGGTCCGGAATTGTAAACAGATCATGAATGAATGAATGAAAGTCACTCAGTCGTGTCTGACTCTTTGAGACCCCATGGACTGCAGTCTGCCAGGCTCATCTGCCCATGGAATTCTCCAGGCCAGAATACTGGAGTGGGTATCAGTTCTCTTCTCCAGGGGATTTCCCAATCCAGGCAACAAACCCAGATCTTCCACATTACAGGTGGAATCTTTACCATCTGAGCCACCAGGGAAGCCCCAGATAATAACTAATTAAAATAAGGTGACTTAAATCAATAGTAAAAGTTTGATATAATATTATTGTTCTTCAAACGTAGTTTCATAATGGTCACAATGTTATAAAAGAACCATTTTGCAGTTAATGCTTCTTTTATCATTTACAAGTCAAGATCTAGCCTTCTTTTCTCCCTGTATTTGAAATTTGATATTAAAAAGCACATAGCACTAATCTGGCCTCTAAAAATCCATACCTACCCACATAAGTGATGCCTTTCATTCATCACTTAGAGAAATTTATTCTCCTCTCTGGTTTCAGTGAGTTGGCTGCCTGAGTCCAGCTTTCACATTAGGATGCCCAGCAAGCCTTTCATCATCAGAGGCATCACACTTACTTTCTTACTATTTCTTCTACAATGATGCTACATTTCATGATTTGTGAAGAAAGCTAAACAAAAAATGATTCAGAAAATACCATAGCAACTAGGCTACAGAGAAAGGACATGATATATACTTATTTGGAAGCCCCTCAACAGGTGGTAAGAGCAACAAACAATAGAACTGAGAAACTGTTCCCATTCTGGGAACATGGTAAAGGGAGCCCAAATTTCATGCTCACAGTGTTCTTTCTTGACTTAAATGCCTTAGATAGAGGTACTTAGGAAGGCCAATAAGACCATCAATTAAATTCTAATAGAAGATGAGGGAACGACTCTCAGAGGCCTTGGATGTTGGCCAATACATCAGTCCAAGCCATAGTAACTGGGCTGGCTCCTGGGCTCTGAGCTCCTTTCATAAAATGTAACTGATCAGTAAAAGATACTGCGATCTAATTAAGAAAGCAAGGATAAACATGTGGGAGTAAATGTTTATAAAACACAAAAGCACAGCCCTCTGCTGAAGTTCCTGGAAAAAATATGCAAAAATTTTTATTTTGAAAAACTTTCATAGTAGAATGAGCACTACGAAATGTTTCTCTGAATAAATAAGCAATTTTGAATATCTTAGGAGACCTACTGCTGAAACACACAACAGATATTTTAAGAATAATTTATAACTTTTTCATCATTTGAAACAACTGAATTATTAAAAGAAGGGAAGAAGAATGGAAGAATCAATGTGTGTAACATGTATGTCAAAGTATTAAGTTCATTAACATGAAGACATTTCTTATAATTTTGGTGGTGTCAGATGTTCGAGGAGAAGGCAGTGGCACCCAGTTCCAGTACTCTTGCCTGGCAAATCCCATGGACGGAGGAGCCTGGTGGGCTGCAGTCCATAGGGTCGCGAAGAGCCGGACATGACTGAGCAACTTCACTTTTACTTTTCCCTTTCCTGCATTGGAGAAGGAAGTGGCAAACCACTCTAGGGTTCTTGCCTAGAGAATCCCAGGGACAAGGGAGCCTGGTGGGCTGCCATCTATGGGGTTGCAGAGTCGGCCACGACTGAAGCAACTTAGCAGCAGCAGCAGCAAGTTTTCAAGAAGAATTGTAAGGAGAATCCTTGTTAATGATCTAGCTGGAGACAACTTTACTGACTAAAAAGCCTAGTCTCAAAGGAAAGTCTTATATTCTTATCTTGTTTTCTTTCTAATGTGGGACTTGGATGCTCCCCTTCAATAAAGATTCAGTGCATTTTCTGTGTACATAAAAATTTAAGTAAGATATATAAAAAAATAAAATATTTATTTGTGTTCTCTTTTGTGTCAGTTATTAAAAATATATGTGGAAATACTATATATGTGTCTATTACATCTCCCAGATCTCTCCCTATAGTTTTCAGTAAGGAACAATTTCTTTGAAACTAAGATAAGGAATAAGCTTGTATTCATTGTTACCTTATAAGGCTTGAGTAATTTTTTGTATTTCTCTCATCCCTCTGCCTCTCAGGAAACTTAAGGCTAAATTTTATAGTGAATGTAACAGCTGCTTTTCCCTCCTATTTGTCATGCCAGCTTTTATCTCTTTTCCAAATTTGATTTGTCCCTTGCCCTCCTCTCTTCCTCTAATTTTTTTAAACTTAATTTTATTGTCATGGTCTTATAAGATACTTTAAATTATTTTTCTCTGTTAAGGAGATAAATGAGTAATGAACTCACACCAGCATCAATCAAATACGCATGTGGGTTCCTGTAAAGAAATTCATTTTCCACTCTGTTGGCACTCTTCTCCTTATGAGCCAAATGAACTCCTGCTTATTCTTCAAGGCTGAGCTCAAGTGTCCCCCTAACTTTTCCCTTCCCTGCATCTCATCCAGGAAGCAGAGTCCATCATTTTACAGTGGTACCATCCTCGCTTCTGTGGATTCACCCATCACACAGCATCTTTCTGTTGCATCTGCCTCTTCTCACAGATCATCAGGCTCTTTTGAGCAATATTTGCATTTTTTCATGCTTCTGTGGTGGCTTCTCAGGTAGCTCAGATGGTAAAGAATCTGCCTGCAATGTGGGAGACCCAGGTTTGATTCCTGGGTTGGGAAGATCTCCTTGAGAAGGAAATGGCAACCCACCCCAGTATTTTTGCCTGGAGAATTCCGTGGACAGAAGAGCCTGGTGGGTTATAGTCCATGGGGTGACAAGCAGTCAGACACGACTGAGCAACTAAAACCGCAACATGCCTAATATCTAGTCTTACGATCCTTTTAAAGCCCAACACCAGGCAAAGAGTATATATTAATCATTGTGTGTAGATGACAAATCAATTAATGAATTAGAAAACTAGAAAAAAATATGATACCTTGGAAGGCTTATGAGGATAGTGAATACATTGGTGAGCAAGCTTCCACTGTGTTTTCTCCATGAAACCAACACCATGCTCTGCGCTATCAGTGAGGGGATACACAAGAGGAGGATTTACCAGGGAGATGAAACTCCATTGTGTGATACCTTCAAGGAGTTTATTGTGCTAAGAGTAAGCCTAATCTGGATTTGAGTGAGTTGGATAATTTTTAAGACTTGAAATAGTCTTAACAATATTCATCAGAGTCTTTATTCAGAACAGAATGGCAGAACAGAGTAAGCAATGATATGAAGACAAAACAATGAACACGGTTTATCCAAGGAATGGTGAGAAAGTCTGTTTAAAACACTTAAAGGTGAGTGATAATAAAAAGTGTGCACAATATGTTTAAATCAGTGATTGTGTGGGAGAATAGAAGGTAGGAACTGGATTATATGAGAGCCTTAAGATTCATACAAAGTGATATTTGATATGCGTAAAAAGTATAGTTCACTTTTGAACAAGGGGGTGGCTTAAAGAAAAGTAGATTCATTCGGCCTTAGTAAAAATAATAAATTAGATCAGTTTGAAACAGAGGTAGGGTGATTATATTGGTAACAATAGAAATCCTGATATGGGAAAGGAAAGGTCTAGATTAAAATCCTTATTAGTAGAAGCATAAGCTTCTATCTGGAAAACATTTCAAGGCAAAAATCTTGAGCCTTGGTAGATGAAAAGGGATATGTAAGTCATGAGCCACAGTTTCTTAATTAGAAATAAAAATCTTACCATACCAATATTGAGAATTAATAAACATAATACATGCTATGCTAGTGTAGATCTTTAAAACTGTAAATCAGTAGAGAGAATTAATTCCCATGGAATGGGATGCATAATGATATGTGATAATACTTGACTTTTTCCTGTAATAGTTCAACACAGAGAATAATTCAAGCTCATCATTATTTTAATGTTGATGATTTGTAAAGATGTGGTTTATGGACTTTGCAAATGATTATAGCAGAATTATTAATCTATGCATAACATTGCAAACCAGGAAAAGGTTTGTAATAATTTAGTAGGACTGACATAAGAAAATACAAATGAGTGAGTGGCTTCAACTATAGAAATCTATGTTCTCATAGTTCTTGGGGCTAAAAGTTCAAGATTGAAGTGTTAGCAGGTTTAGTTTTGAGATCTCTCTTCTTAGCTTCAGATGACCTTCTTCTCATTATGCCATGATGACCTTTTTCCTTGCACCTGCACTTCTGTGTTCTCTTCCTCTTCCTATAAGGAAACCAGGCCTATTGGATTAGGTTCCCATACTATTGGCCTTCCCTGGTGGCTCAGAGGTTAAAGAGTCTGCCTCTAATGTGGGAGACCCGGGTTCGATCCCTGGGTCGGGAAGATCCCCTGGAGAAGGAAATGGCAATCCACTCCAGTATTCTTGCCTGGAGAATCCCACGGACGGAAAAGCCTAGTAGGTTACAGTCCACGGGGTCGCAAAGAGTCGGACACGACTGAGCGACTGAACTGAACTGAACTGAACTGAACTATTGGCCTCAGTTTTTACTTAATAGCCTATTTAAGGACTCTTTCTCCAAATATGGTTAAATTCTGCTGTACTAAAGACTGAGACCACAATGTTTGAATTTTTGTTGTTGTTCAGTTTCTCAGTTGTGTCTGACTCTTTTGCAACTCCATGTGCTGTGGTCCACCAGGCTCCTCTGCCCATGGAATTTTCCAGGCAAGAATACTTGAGTGGTTTGCCATTTCATTTTCCAGGGTATTTTCCCGACTCAGGGATCAAACCCACGTCTCTTGTGTGTTCTTCATTGGCAGGTGGATTCACTACCACTGAGGCACCAGGGAAGCCATATGAATTCTGGAGTAACACAGTTAAGCCAGTAACATCCTGCCTTTAAAATTCATAATCTTCTCATGTGCAAAAGACATTCACCTGATCCCCAAAGTCTTAACCCATTCCTGCATCAACTCCAAGTCTGTATCTCATCTAAATACCACCTAAATCAAGGGTGGTTGGAACTCAAGGGATGGTTTATCCTGAGACAGAAATCCTCTCCATCTGTGGATCTGTGAAACTGAAGAAGTCATCTGATTCCAATAATGGTGGCATCTACATAGGATAAGCATTCCCATTCCCAAAGGGAGCAGAGAGGAGAAAGGGGTCACGAGTTCGAGCATGTCCAAAACCTGGCAGGGCAAATGTCGTAAGATTTAAAGGCTTGAGAATAACCTTCTTTGGTGCAATGCTCTGTCCTCTGCGTCCACTGGGGTGACACACCTTCTGGGCCCATTTTGGTGGCATCATTGCCCCTTATCCTGGGCAGCGGTCTGACCTATTGGAAACAGGGAGGTGGCCCCAAGCTCTGAAACCTAGGAGGAGATGGCTTTGCCTATGCCCAGCCCTGTGGTGGCAAGGGCAGCCCTGCTGATTTCTGAATCACCTTTGGGGTTACTTCTCCCCACCCCTTTTTTTGGGAAGGATACTACTTGTTTGCAGCTGGATAGCCTTAATATCCTGTTATCTAGAATCCAAGATGCCCAGAAGCCTGCCTTCATTCTGTCCCCTCTTTACCCTCTGTGGTCCAAGCTAGTGGTGTTTATACTGGTCTAACCTCTCTCTGTTCCTGGCTTCTGCAGAGACCACTGTTTAGAATCATGACCCACACTCACAATCTCTTCATGGAGTGATTGTCTAGCCACACCACTCATGCTCTCTCTAGAACTTTCTAAATTTTTTGCAATACAGTCAGGCTGAGAATGTTCTGGTTCTTTCATTCTTTTTCTTGCCTTTTTCTTTTTAATTGGAGGATCATTGAATTACAAGATTGTGTTGGCCTCTGCCATACGTCAACATGAATCAGCCATAGGTTTACACATGTCCTCTCCTTCTTGAACCTCTCTCCCACCTCCCACCCCATCCATTTCTTCTAGCCTGTCACAGAACCCCCTGTGTCACACAGCAAATTCCCACTTGCCATCTATTTTACATATGGTAATACTATCAATTCAAGTTCTGGTTCTTTTTCTTAACAATTCCTCCTTCATTTTATCTCTCTCCTTTGACTTTTTACTGTAAGCAGCAAGGAGAAACCAGCTGCACCTTGAATCCTTTGCTTAGAATTCTCTTCAGCTTAATATCTGATGTCATCATTCACAAGCTCTGCCTTCCACAAAACAATGGAATACAATTCAGCCGAGTTCTCTGCTGCTTCATAGCAAGGATAATGTCTTCTACGGTTTCCGATGATATATTCCTGATTTCTGTCAGAAACCTGATGAGAATAACTTTGCACATCCATATTCCTGCCAATGGTCTCTTCAAGGCAATCTAGGCTTTTTCTAACACGCATCTCATTCTTCCAGCCTCTGCCAATTACCCAGTTTCAAAGTCATTTCCACACATTCAGGTTTTTGTTACATAGCATACCACTTCTCAGCACTACAGTTGTGAGTAAATGGATGTGTTCCCAGTACATGGGTAGTTTAAAGAGTAGAAAATTAATTTTTTCACAGGTCTGGAGATTCAAAGTCCTAGATGAGGGTGTTTCAGGTTTGTTTTCTCCTGAGGCCTCTCTCTTTGGCTTCCAGTTGACCTTCCATCTCCTCACAGAGCACTTTCTGTAAGCACCTACACCCTGGGTATGTCTTACTTTTTTACAAAGACCCCGGTCCTATTGCATTAGAGCTAGCCCCAGTCCCCTCCTTTAAACTTAATAACCTCTTTAAGAATACAAGCGCTTCTGAAGTCAGAACATGTGTCAAAATCAAAGCCACAATTACAACTACAAATTTTTTGAATCTGCCCTAATCTTTCACTTTTGGACCTCTGATTTTCTTTCAGAGACTGAGATTGTTTAAGGTTATGATGAACTAGAAAGAAACAGAAAACCAAATATATCAAGTTGTACACGTTAAATATCTATCACTTAAAAAAATTAACTAGATGGTAGGAATTCTTGGGCATATATATCAAATCATCATTGATATGTATGCATATATCAAAGCTCATGATGTGTATTTTAAGGATCTCACAGTTTTGTCAATTATACATCAATAAAGCTGAGAAATTAATACCTAAAACAAACAAACAAACAAAATACTTTTCTACAAATGTGGTTGCATTCTGAGGTACTAGGGAATGGGATGTCAGCATATTAATTTTCAGGGAACACAATAGATATCATAATAGGATTTACACTGTATATTTTCAACACAATAGTTTATTTCTTCTTTGATTTCCAATGTGTACTAAATGCTTCTTCATATGATATAAAATTGTTTTCAGAAACCCAAAGGACCTCAAAATATATGCTAATGTTACCCAACTAATTGTTCTTTTTCCTTCTCTGTGATCGCTAATTTGAGTCTCCTGAGTTTACACATTTTTTACCTCCATATTAATGCACATTTTACCCTCTTTCTTATAGTAAAAAAAAATGATCCCAAATTAATTTTTTTAGATTGTAAACATATTCCCTTTAACTATTTATACTTTTTAGTGTATCTGTTTTTAATCAAAGGATAATTGCTTTATAATAGTGTATTGGTTTCTGCCATACATTAACATGAATCAGCCATAGGTATATAACCTATGTCCCCTCCCTCTTGAACCTCCCTCCCACTCCATCCCACCCCTCTAGATCGTCACAGAGCATTATGTTTGATTTATTTATTTTTTTAAAAAAAGGCTGTTGATTGTCATGTATGGGCTTGGGCATGTTACTTAATCTTTCTGTACCTCTGCTTTCTGTTCTATGAGGTAGAATGCAATTACTGACCTGTTAATGCTGCTAAGAAGACTAAGATACAATGTGTGAATGTGTATGCAGTGGGTTGGCTCCTTTCTCACTTTATGCCCCCAACTTTTCTTAAAACCTAAGAACATGAACAGGGCCTGTTCTCAGATCAAAATCCAGTAGCATAAGATCCCTGTTGAGAGCAATGATTACTATACTGTAATGGTGATTCCTCATCACTTTTGATGTTTGTAAAGCTGTTTGTTGCTGAATTAATTGTCCTAGATCTCTGCAGCTTGTTCACATCTTATATGTATTTTTAATTTTTCTAGTACTGCTTCTGCCACATCAGTTTACCAGCTGTCACTTTTTATCAAAATTAATAAACCTTGTTCTAGCAGCCTCCCACACTTTAATTTTCTGTTTCAAATAACTTGGGAGCTGGAAAATCAGATGATCAAGCCTACTGGAATTTGGGGAGATGAAGGGGAGTAATTAAAATTAAATCCCAACTCCAGATTCAGTGCTATGCTGCATGATTTACCTAATTACATCATTCGATCATTATAACAACCCAGGGATGAGGAACTATGATTGCTTTTATTTTGTTGATGAGGAAACTGAAACTTTAGGAAGCAATTTGTTCAAGGACATATGTGTAGGGAGGAATAGAGTCATTACCTGAGATCAGATCTTTTAAATCCTGGCTCAGTTCATTTACATTCAATTCAGTTCAGTTCAGTCACTCGGTCATGTCCAACTCTTTGCAACCCCATGAATGGCAGCACGTCAGGCCTCCCTGTCCATCACCAACTCCCAGAGTTCACTCAGACTCACATCCATCAAGTCAGTGATGCCATCCAGCCATCTCATCCTCTCTCGTCCTCTTCTCCTCCTGCCCCTAATCCCTCCCAGCATCAGAGTCTTTTCCAATGAGTCAACTCTTCCCATGAGGTGGCCAAAGTACTGGAGTTTCAGCTTTAGCATCATTCCTTCCAAAGAAATCCCAGGGCTGATCTCCTTCAGAATGGACTGGTTGGATCTCCTTGCAGTCCAAGGGACTCTCAAGAGTCTTCTCCAACATCACAGCTCAAATGCATCAGTTCTTCAGTGCTCAGCCTTCTTCACAGTCTAACTCTCACATCCATACATGACCACAGGAAAAACCATAGCCTTGACTAGACAGACCTTAGTTGGCAAAGTAATATCTCTGCTTTTGAATATATTATCTAGGTTGGTCATAACTTTTCTTCCAAGGAGTAAGCGTCTTCTAATTTCATGGCTGCAATCACCATCTGCAGTGATTCTGGAGCCCCCCAAAATAAAATCTGACACTGTTTCCACTGTTTCCCCATCTATTTCCCATGAAGTGATGGGACCGGATGCCATGATCTTCGTTTTCTGAATGTTCAGCTTTAAGCCAACTTTTTCACTCTCCTCTTTCACTTTCATCAAGAGGCTTTTTAGTTCCTCTTCACTTTCTGCCATAAGGGTGGTGTCATCTGCATATCTGAGTGATTGATATTTCTCCTGGCAATCTTGATTCCAGCTTGTGTTTCTTCCAGTCCAGCGTTTCTTATGATGTACTCTGCATATAAGTTAAATAAGCAGGGTGACAATATACAGCCTTGACGTACTCCTTTTCCTATTTGGAACCAGCCTGTTGTTCCATGTCCAGTTCTAACGATTGCTTCCTGACCTGCATACAGATTTCTCAAGAGGTAGGTCAGGTGGTCTGGTATTCCCATCTCTTGAAGAATTTTCTACAGTTCATTGTGATCCACACAGTCAAAGACTTTGGCATAGTCAATAAAGCAGAAGTAGATGTTTTTTCTGGAACTTTCTTGCTTTTTCCATGTTCCAGCGGATGTTGGCAATTTGATCTCTGGTTCCTCTGCCTTTTCTAAAACCAGCTTGAACATCAAGAAGTTCACGGTTCATGTATTGCTGAAGCCTGGCTTGGAGAATTTTGAGCATTACTCTACCAGCATGTGAGATGAGTGCAATTGTTACATACCCTGTGGTAGATTACTAAGGGCCCCAAGCTTGTTGTACCATATTTATTTAGTTATTTAGTTATGATTCTGTCTCATATCACTTTTCTCAAAGATCATAGGTAAATTTTATGATATTTCACCAAACACCTTAGCAGTTTAGTTCTCTGTCAATTTATAAGGAGTAAAATTTAATCATATGATTACTCAATGAAATCTTATTCAACAGTAATAATAAAACAGCTGATGTTTATTGAGTAGTTACTCCCTATCAGTTTCTATCTCTTGTTCTTTACTTTAAATTAATTTTTATTGGAATATAGTTGCTTTACAATGTTGTGTTACTTTCTACTGTAAAGCAAATGAACCAGCCATAGGTATACATATACTCCCTCTTTCTTGGGTTTCCTTCCCATTTAGGTCACCACGGAGCATTGAGTAGAGTTCCCTGTGCTATACAGTATTTCTCATTTTATACTATTTTATACATAGTATGAATAATGTATATATGTCTGAAAGGTTGTTGCTGAACCACGCAAAGATGCCTGGATTCTTGGCCTCTGAAGGAGAATAATTCAATCTGGGGGCAGAGACGAGGCTTGATCGCTCAGAGCTTTTGTGTAATAAAGTTTTATTAAAGTATAAAAGAGATATAGAAAGCTTCTGACATAGGCATCAGAAGGGGGTAGAAAGACTACCTGCTTGCTAGTGTTAGCAATGGAGTTATATATTCTCCAATGAATCCAAACAATGTCTGGAGGTTGTAAAGGCCTCACCAGACCTACTCCCATACTTTACATTTTAAGATAACAGAAGTAGCCAGAATGTTTAATCCAGAGACTGTCCTCAGGCAGGATACATTATTGTTATATAAAGAATGAAGGGATGGAGCCAAAGCAAAAGCAATACTCAGTTGTGGATGTGACTGGTGATAGAAGCAAGATCCGATGCTGTAAAGAGCAATATTGCATAGGAAGCTGGAATGTCAGGTCCATGAATCAAGGCAAATTGGAAGTGGTCAAACAAGAGATGGCAAGAGTGAATGTTGACATTCTAGGAATCAGCGAACTAAAATGAACTGGAATGGGTGAACTTAACTCAGATGACCATTATATCTACTACTGTGGGCAGGAATCCCTCAGAAGAAATGGAGTAGCCATCATGGTCAACAAAAGAGTGCAAAGTGCAGTACTTGGATGCAGTCTCAAAAACAACAGAATGATCTCTGTTCATCTCCAAGGCAAACCATTCAATATCACAATTATCCAAGTCTATGCCCCAACCAGTAACGGTGAAGAAGCTGAAGTTGAACGGTTTTATGAAGACCTATAAGACCTTTTAAACTAACACCCAAAGAAGATGTCCTTTTCATTATAGGGGAATGGAATGCTAAAGTAGGAAGTCAAGAAACACCTGGAGTAATAGGAAATTTAGCCTTGGAGTGCGGAATGAAGCAGGGCAAAGACGAATAGAGTTTTGCCAAGAGAATGCACTGGTCATAGAAAACACCCTCTTGCAACAACACAAGAGAAGACTCTACACATGGACATCACCAGATGGTCAACACTGAAATCAGATTGATTATATTCTTTGCAGCCAAGGATGGAGAGGCTCTATACAGTCAACAAAAACAAGACCAGGAGCTGACTGTGGCTCAGATCATGAACTCCTTTTTACCAAATTCAGACTCAAATTGAAGAAAGTAGGGAAAACCACTAGACCATTCAGGTATGACCTCAATCAAATCCCTTATGATTATACAGTGGAAGTGAGGAATAGATTTAAGGGCCTAGATCTGATAGATAGAGTGCCTGATGAACTATGGAATGAGGTTCATGAC
>SJYT01068160.1:47039-129058 GCA_006410635.1 Cephalophus harveyi
TACAGCCACTATGGAGAACAGTGTGGAGATTCCTTAAAAAACTGCAAATAGAACTGCCTTATGACCCAGCAATCCCACTGCTGGGCATACACACCAAGGATACCAGAATTGAAAGAGACACATGTACCCCAATGTTCATTGCAGCACTGTTTATAATAGCCAGGACATGGAAACAACCTAGATGTCCATCAGCAGATGAATGGATAAGAAAGCTGTGGTACATATACACAATGGAGTATTACTCAGCATCAAAAAGAATTCATTTGAATCTGCTCTAATGAGATGGATGAAACTGGAACCTATTATACAGAGTGAAGTAAGCCAGAAAGAAAAACACCAATACAGTATACCGACACATATATATGGAATTTAGAAAGATGGCAATGATGACCCTGTATGTGAGACAGCAAAAGAGACACAGATGTATAGAATGGACTTTTGGACTCTGTGGGAGAGGGAGAGGGTGGGATGATTTGGGAGAATGGCATTGAAACATGTATACTATCATGTAAGAACGAAGCACCAGCCTATGTTCGATACAGGATACAGGATGCTTGGGGCTGGTACATGGGAATGATCCAGAGAGAGGATATGGGGTGGGATGCAGGAGGGGGATTCAGGATTGGGAGCTCATATACACCTGTGGTGGATTCATGTCAATGTATGGCAAAACCAATACGGTATTGTAAAGTAAAATAAAGTAAAAATTAAAAAAAAAAAAAAAGAATAAGACACTGAATAATAAAAATACTATGGACAACTCTCCCATTCTGGTATTATATAGAAACATGCTGTCAGTTTGTGAAAATTCTCAGCATCATATAGTCCATTAGAAAGGTGCCTTCTCTAAGCAGGTTAACATCATGGTCACAGCTTAATGATTTAATAGACCTGCATATGCTGTAAGAAATACTTTTTATAAAACAAAGCAGTTAGCATTTGAACAACATGGATTTGAACTCAAAAGACCTACATAGATTTTTGATTTTTCAAAGAATACATACAGTTCAGTTCAGTTGAGTTGCTCAGTCGTGTCCGACTCTTTGAGACCTCATGGACTGTGGCATGCCAGGCCTCCCTGTCCATCAATTCCCGGAGCTTACTAAAACTCATGTCCATCGAGTCGGTGATGCCATCCAACCATCTCATCCTCTGTTGTCCCCTCTCCTCCTACCTTCAATCTTTCCCTGGATCAGGGTCTTTTCCAATGACTCAGTTCTTCACATCAGGTGGCCAAAGTATTGGAGTTTCAGCTTCAACATCAGTTCTTCTGATGAATATTCAGGACTGATTTCCTTTAGGATGGACTTGTTGGATCTCCCTGCAGGCCAAGGGACTCTCAAGAGTCTTTTCCAACACCACAGCTCAAAAGCATCAATTCTTTGGTGCTCAGCTTTCTTTTGGAGAAGGCAATGGCACCCCACTCCAGTACTCTTGCCTGGAAAATCCCATGGATGGAGAAGCCTGGTGGGCTGCAGTCCATGGGGTCGCTAAGAGTTGGACACGACTGAACAACTTCCCTTTCACTTTTCCCTTTCATGCATTGGAGAAGGAAATGGCAACCCACTCCAGTGTTCTTGCCTGGAGAATCCCAGGGACGGGAGAGCCTGGTGGGCTGCCGTCTATGGGGTCACACAGAGTCGGACACGACTGAAGTGACTTAGCAGCAGCAGCAGCTTTCTTTATAGTCCAACTCTCACATCCATACATGACTATTGGAAAAACCATAGCTTTGACTAGACAGACTGCTTTGCTGATAAAGTAATGTCTCTGCTTTTTAATATGATTTTTAGGTTGGTCATAAATTTCCTTCCAAAGAGTAAGCGTCTTTGAATTTCATTGCTGCAGTCACAATCTGCAGTGATTTTTGGAGCCCCCAATAATAAAGTCTGACATTGGTTCCTTTGCTTCCCCATCTATTTGCCATGAACTGATGGGACCAGATGCCATAATGTTGAGCTTTAAGCCAGCTTCTTTACTCTCCTCTTTCACTTTCATCAAGGGGCTCTTTAGTTCTTCTTCACTTTCCTGCCATAAGGGTGATATCATCAGCATAACTGAGTATATTAATATTTCTCTTGGCAATCTTGCCTCCAGCTTGTGCTTCTTCCAGCCCAGAATTTCTCAGGAGGTACTCTACATAAAAGTTAAATAAACAGGGTGGCTATATACAGCCTTGACATACTCCTTTCCCAATTTGGAACCAGTGTGTTCTATGTCCAGTTTTAACTGTTACTTCTTGACCTTCATACAGATTTCTCAGGAGGCAGGTCAGGTGGCCTGGTATTCCCACCTCTTTAAGAACTTTCCACACTTTGTTGTGATCCACACACTCAAAGGCTCTGGCATAGTCAATAAAGCAGAAGTAGATGTTTTTCTGGAACTCTCTTGCTTTTTTGATGATCCAGTGGATGTTGGCAATATGATCTCTGATTTCTCTGCCTTTTGTAAATCCAGTTTGAACATCTGGAAGTTCACAGTTCATGCACTGTTGAAGCAGTGCATGGAGAATTTTGAGTATCACTTTACTAGTGTGTGAGATGAGTGCAATTGTGTGGTAATTTGAGCATTCTTTGGTATTGCCTTTCTTTGGGATTGGAATGAAAACTGAACTTTTCCAGTCCTGTGGCCACTGCTGAGTTTTCCAAGTTTGTTGGCATATTAAGTGCAGCACTTTCATAGCATCATCTTTTAGGATTTAAAATTGTTCAACTGGAATTCCATTACCTCCACTACCCTTGTTCATAGTGATGCTTCCTAAGGCCCACTTGACTTCACATTCCCATGTGTCTGGCTCTAGGTGAGTGATCACACCATCGCGATTATCTGGGTCATGAAGATCTTTTTTGTACAGTTCTTCTGTGTATTCTTGCCACCTTTTCTTAATATTTTCTGCTTCTGCTATGTTCATAACATTTCTGTCCTTTATTGTGCCCACCTTTGAATGAAATCTCTTGAAGAGATCTCTAGTGTTTCCCATTCTATTGTTTCCCTCTATTTCTTTGCATCAATCACTGATGAAGCCTTTCTTATTGACTGAGACAGAACTGTGTTTGAGTGTCTCTTGCAGAGGTATGGGTCAGCAGTGCACTGCCACAGGGTCAGGGGCTTTGGGTGCAGCAGACTTGGGTATGGCATAACCCCTTTTGGAGGACATCGCCATTAACCCTATCACAGAGCCACCAGAGCTTACACAGGACTGGGGAAACAGACTCTTGGAGGGCACAAACAGAATCTTCTGTGCACCAAGACCCAGGAGAAAGGAGCAGTGACCCCACAAGAGATTGACCCAGACTTGCCCATGAGTGTCCAGGAATCTCCAGCAGAGGCATGAGTCAGTGCTGGCCTGCTGCAAGGTTGGGGGCACTGAGTGTAGCAGTGCGTGCATGGGACCTTTTGAAGGAGGTTGCTATTATCTTCATTACTTCCACCATAGTAGATAACAGGGAGGGAACATAGCCCCACCCATTAACAGAAAATTGGATTAACGATTTAATGAGCATGGCCCTGTCCATCAGAACAAGACCCAGTCAGTCTCTCCTATCAGGAAACTTCCAAAAACCTCTTATCCTTTTCCATCAGAGGGCAGACAGACTGAAAACTACAATCAGGGAAAACTAACCAATCTGATCACATGAACCACAGCCTTGTCTAACTCAGACAGACAGGTCATGGTGGAAAGTTCTGACAAAATGTGCTCCACTAGAGAAGGGAAAGGCAAATCACTTCAGTATTCTTATCTTGAGAACCCCATGAACAGTATGGAAAGGCAAAAAGATAGGACACTGAAAGATGAACTCCCCAGGTCGGTAGGTGCCCAATATGTTACTGGAGATCAGTGGAGAAATGACTCCAGAAAGAATGAAGAGATGGAGCCAAAACAACAACAGCAGCCAGTTGTGGTTGTGAACAGTGATGGAAGCAAACTCAAATCCTGTAAAGAGCAACACTGCATAGGAACCTAGAATGTTAGGTCCATATATCAAGACAAATTGGAAGTGGTCAAACAGGAAATGGCAAGAGTGAACATCGACATTTTAGGAATGAAGACAAGCAACTAACACTTTAACTTTCTTTTTCACACAATTCATGGTTAGTTAAATCCAAGAATGTGTAACCTCAGATACAGAGGCTGAATATGGGACCTGAGCATCCTCAAATTTTGATATAAATAGGAACTCTTGGAACAAATTCCCTTTGGAAACAAATGGAGGGATATGTACAACTAGAGCTTCATATATGTAGTATCATTTCTCCTTTAAATTTCTGTAGAACCAGCTAATTCTCTCCTAGGAGAAGCTCTCTTCCCAATTTATTTCATCTAGGATTAGTGAACATGAAGATCTGTGGAATCCTATGGGATGGAAATAAACCTCCCAGGGTAGAATGCAGACTTGAAAGGGATGAAAAGTAGATCCAGTGTGGTAAAAAAAACAATATCAGGATACCAGTGATCCATAAAAGCCTTCCAGAATTTACACACACACACACGTACATATACTATCCCTTTCACTAGATTATTATTTGTTCATAATAATACAGTTCTGAATTCTGTATGTTAACATAATGAAGTATATTATGTACTTTATGTACTTAACATTATGTTAATTCTGTACTTTAATGAAACAAGATTGCCAGGAGAAATATCAGTAACCTCAGATATGTAGATAACATGACCCTTATGGCAGAAAGTGAAGAAGAACTAAAGAGTCTCTTGATGAAAGTGATTAACATAATGAAGTATATTATGTACTTTATGTACTTAACATTATGTTAATTCTGTACTTTAATGAAACAAGATTGCCAGGAGAAATATCAGTAACCTCAGATATGTAGATAACATGACCCTTATGGCAGAAAGTGAAGAAGAACTAAAGAGTCTCTTGATGAAAGTGAAAGAGAGTGATAAATTTGGCTTAAAACTTAACATTCAGAAAACTAGATCATGGCATCTGGCTCCATCACTTCATGGCAAATAGATGGGGAAGCAAAGGAAACAGTGACAGACTTTCTTTTCTTGGGCTCCAAAATCACTGCAGATGGTGACTAGATGGAGCCAAAACAACAACAGCAGCCAGTTGTGGTTGTGAACAGTGATGGAAGCAAACTCAAATCCTGTAAAGAGCAACACTGCATAGGAACCTAGAATGTTAGGTCCATATATCAAGACAAATTGGAAGTGGTCAAACAGGAAATGGCAAGAGTGAACATCGACATTTTAGGAATGAAGACAAGCAACTAACACTTTAACTTTCTTTTTCACACAATTCATGGTTAGTTAAATCCAAGAATGTGTAACCTCAGATACAGAGGCTGAATATGGGACCTGAGCATCCTCAAATTTTGATATAAATAGGAACTCTTGGAACAAATTCCCTTTGGAAACAAATGGAGGGATATGTACAACTAGAGCTTCATATATGTAGTATCATTTCTCCTTTAAATTTCTGTAGAACCAGCTAATTCTCTCCTAGGAGAAGCTCTCTTCCCAATTTATTTCATCTAGGATTAGTGAACATGAAGATCTGTGGAATCCTATGGGATGGAAATAAACCTCCCAGGGTAGAATGCAGACTTGAAAGGGATGAAAAGTAGATCCAGTGTGGTAAAAAAAACAATATCAGGATACCAGTGATCCATAAAAGCCTTCCAGAATTTACACACACACACACGTACATATACTATCCCTTTCACTAGATTATTATTTGTTCATAATAATACAGTTCTGAATTCTGTATGTTAACATAATGAAGTATATTATGTACTTTATGTACTTAACATTATGTTAATTCTGTACTTTAATGAAACAAGATTGCCAGGAGAAATATCAGTAACCTCAGATATGTAGATAACATGACCCTTATGGCAGAAAGTGAAGAAGAACTAAAGAGTCTCTTGATGAAAGTGAAAGAGAGTGATAAATTTGGCTTAAAACTTAACATTCAGAAAACTAGATCATGGCATCTGGCTCCATCACTTCATGGCAAATAGATGGGGAAGCAAAGGAAACAGTGACAGACTTTCTTTTCTTGGGCTCCAAAATCACTGCAGATGGTGACTACAGCCATGAAATTAAAAGACACTTGCTCCTTGGAAGAAAAGCTATGATGAACCTAGACAGCATATTAAAAAGCAGAGACATTACTTTGCCAACAAAGGTCCGTCTAGTCAAAGCTATGGTTTTTCCAATAGTCATGTGAGCATGTGAGAGTTGGACCATAAAGAAAGCTGAGTGCTGAAGAATTGATGCTTTTGAACTGTGGTGTTGGATAAGACTCTTGAGAGTCCCTTGGACTGCAAGGAGATCTGACCAGTCCATCCTAAAGGAAATCAGTCCTGAATATTCATTGGAAAGATTGAAGCTGAAGCTGATGCTGAAACTCCAATATTTTGACCACCTGATGCGAAGAACTGAGTCATTGAAAAAAAGACTGGTGTGGGAAAGGTTGATGGCAGGAGGAGAAAGAGATGACAGAGGATGAGATGGTTGGGTGGCATCACCAACTCAATGGACATGAGTTTGAGTAAGCTCTGGGAGTTGGTGATGGACAGGGAAGCCTGACATACTGCATTCCATGAGGTCACAAAGAGTCAAACATGACCGTGTGTCTGAACTAAACCGAACTGAACATAATGAAGCCCTCAAGAGAATCTGGGTTTCCCTGGTGACTCAGATAGTAAAGAATCTGCCTGCAATGTGGGAGACCTGGATTAATCCCTGGGTCAGTAATATCCCCTGGAGAAGGGCATGGCTACCTACTCCAGTATTCTTGCCTAGAGAATCAATATAAACAGAGGAACCTGCAGGCTACAGTCTGTAGGGGTTGCAAGGAGTCAGACGCGACTGAGCAATGAAGTACACAAGAGCACCTGGATTGAAATGGCTCATAGCTTTTGACAAGAAAGGCTGTACAGTGAAGTGAAGTGAAGTTGCTCAATCGTGTCTGACTCTTTGCGACCCCATGAACTACAGCCTACAAGGCTACTCTGTCCACGGAATTTTCCAGGCAAGAGTACTGGAGTGGGTTGCCATTTCCTTCTCCAGGGGATCTTCCCGACCCAGGGATTGAACCCAGGTCTCCCACATTGCAGGCAGACGCTTCACTGTCTGAGCCACCAGGGAAGCCCTGTGAAGTGGAGTTTAAAAAGTTAAAAAAAAAATTTTTTTTTTGTAATTTCAGTTTTATCACCATATGTAGATAAAATTACTTACTACAAAAGACTATATAGTTTGGCTTTTGCAAGTTATGCATATTTTCATTCTCTCTTTCCTTTCTCTGCTATGAAGTCTGGAAACCCCAAGTGCTTGCTCATCCAGACTCTCTTGCAACTGGGCATGCCACGTGACACCATTCTAGTCGGTAAGAGGAAAGAATAGTAACTCGGCAAGTAAGGAGTTTGGGAAACTTTTTAAATGGAGCAGACAACACACGTAATATATTCTTTGACTTTTTCCTTTCCACTTCTTCTTGCTGGCAGGCAGACACAATGCCTGGAGGGAAAGCAGACATATCGTGAGCATTATGTTGAAAACCACCCACTGAGGCTAGCGGAACAGAAAGAATAGAGGAGCCTGTATTCTGAATGATATCCTTGAGCAGCTTCACCACACCTAGGCTGCCACATCTTATTCTAAAGGAATAAAAGCCTTTATCTATTTAAGTCTGTGGTAGATCTACCTTCAGTCACTTGAAGTATAAATCCTTCCTGGGTGATATGCTCACTAATTTTATTACTTTTAACAAGAACTGTCCATCAGAGAGTTAGGCTGTTGGCAGGTAGCCAGGGGACACTGGACTATGTGCTAGATTTTGTTTATTTGTCTGATATTTCTTTGGTTCTTCATTCTAGACACCCATACTTCAGTACTGTAGGCTGTATAACAGGATATGGATTATTTGCTTTGGATTCATTTACTGAAATAAAGTTTGGGCTTGGGACTCAGTGTCTCTGCCTTTTACAGCAACTAACACTGTGGTTATAATGATTAAAATAGGTATCTGAGTTTTCTCTTAAAAGCTGGAATTTTATATGTGAAAACAAAAAGTAGTCAACATTTTAGATAAGTTTTCAGGTGTCTTTTTTTTTGCCATTACCTTATGCCCTCTTGAATTCTAAGGGTGCTTAGTAATTCTAATGGCACACTTCAGTAACCTAAGCCATCCCCATGGGGCCAATGGAAAATAATTCTAGATCTTTCTGTTTCAGTGCCTCAAGCCAAAAGTCAGTTGCCGTTTGATGAAGTGGTGTTAATGAAGTGGAATGTATTTTATGCTTGCTGCTAAGTTGCTTCAGTCGTGTCCAACTTTGTGCAACCCCATAGATGGCAGCCCACCAGGCTCTGCCATCCCTGGGATTCTCCAGGCAAGAATACTGGAGTGGGTTGCCATTTCCTTCTCCTTTTATGCTTAGTGTGTTAAAAAAAATCAAAAATATGTTTTAGAGTTGCTTAATCCTCAAGACAGGCTTCCCTGGTGGCTCAGGGGTAAAGAATTCACTTGCCAATGCAGGAGACACAGGTCTGATCCCTGGGTTGGGAAGATCCTCTAGAGAAAGAATGGCAACCCAATCCAGTATTATTGTCTGGGAAATCCCATGGTCAGAGGAGCCTGGTGGTCTACAGTCCATGGGGGTTACAAAAGAGTCAGACAAGACTTAGCAACTAAACAACAACAACAATCCTTAAGACTGAATATTTTGTATCATATTCTCACTTTTAGTTGCATTATTATTTTCATCAATTTTCACACATCTATAATTCCTTTTTAAAATGCATTTCTTTTTAATTGAAGGATAATTGCTTTAATATTGAAAAGACCCTGATGTTGGGAAAGATTGAAGGCAGGAGGAGAAGGGGACAACAGAGGATGAGATGGTTAGATGGCGTCACCGACTCGATGGACATGGGTTTGGGTGGACACTGGGAGTTGGTGATGGACAGGGAAGCCTGGTGTGCTGTGGTTCATGGGGTCGCAAAGGGTCAGACACTACTGAACGACTGAACTGAACTGAACTGCTTTAATATCTTGTGTTGGTTCTGCCATACATCAATATGATAAGCCATAGGTATACATATGTCTGCTCCCACTTGAACCTCCATCTTCCCACCTTCTATAACTCCTTTTTTCAGTCTACTACTGTTTTCTTAAAAACAAAATGGCCTAGAGGAAAATCAGTAAATATAACGTCAAACACTTGATTTCTAGACCTAGCTCTTCAACGATCACCTAAGCAGGGGATCTCCAGGAATGCAACTTAGGAGACTACTAGGAGCAGCATCCTGCCTGGCAAGGGGGTGGTAAAATAGAGATTTATTGGCACAGTACCCAACAGTGTACATATGTTAGAGACTGGAGGAAGGGCTAAAGCTTGCCACTGGCCCTCTGCATCATCATTTCCTCATGTATAAGGCTGAGTTAAACATAAGCATTTTAAATTCTATCTCAGGGGCTTACTTCAGCCACACACATACTAAAATTCTATCTTGGGCTTTGGATTATTTGATTCCCTAACTTTCATCATGTCCCCACCACTTATGTGCCTGTCGTTCCAATTTTTACTTTCCTCTAGCAAAGGCAGTATCTAGTTTTCCCTCAGGCTGATGCCCTATCTGTGGCCTCTCTTTGCTACACCAAAGTCATAAGTTCCTCCAAGTTTATTTTATCTCACAAGATTACACTAGGCTAATTATATGTAATTTATTTTCCATAATGTTTGATGAGTTCCAGAGTAGTTTGTCACATAAATATAGTGTGCAATGCCTCTGGCATATGAAGGTGACTTGATTTTCAAGAATAAAAAGCACGTTAAAACTGGTACAGCACTAAGTAACCAAAATGACTCTTTATTTGGCTTTTTTATGGACCAGGGATTATTCACAGGTGATTTTGTCCATTTATCTAATTTGATGTTTCCATTACAAGTATTCCTAGTTGGTAGATATTATTGCCTTTTTTAGAGGTGAGAAGTCTGAGGCTTGGATGGCTTGAATATCTCACGTTGTGTCCTATGCACAGTGAACAGATCATTCAGATCCTTGATCAGATTTCTTTGACTCCAAAACTTGTCTCTTCCAGTCACAGGATTCTGCTGCACACCACGTTATACCACTTTTTAAATGAATGAAATCATCTCTGCTTACTTTTCTCCTCGCTGGATCAAAACTCCAAACAGTCACAGCTTTAATCATCTGCTCATATACTTTATTACTCAACTGTGTCAGTCACGGCTGACTCTGCAATCCCATGGACTGTAGCCCCCCAGGCTCCTCTGTCCATGAGCCACCAGGCAAGAATACTGGAGTGGTTGCCATTTTTCCTCCTCCACAAGATGTCATGACCGAGGGATCGAGCCCAGGTGTCCTGCACTGCAGACAGATTCTTTACCATCTGAGCCATGAGAGAAGCCCTATTACCAATTACCAGACAGTAGACCACTTTCAAGAAAATTAGAGACCAAGAGAACATTTCATGCAAAGATGGGCTCAGTAAAAGGACAGAAATGGTATGGACCTAACAGCAGCAGAAAATATTAAGAGATGGCTAGAATACAGAGAAGAACTATACAAAAAAGATCTTCACAACACAGATAATCAAAATGGTGTGATCACTCACCTAGAGCTAGATATCCTGAAATGCCAAGTCAAATGGGCCTTAGGAAGCATCACTACAAACAAAGGTAGTGGAGGTGATGGAATTCCAGTTGAACAATTTCAAATTCTAAAAGATGATGCTGTTAAAGTGGTGCCCTCAATATGACAGCAAATTTGGAAAACTCAGCAGTGGCCACAGGACTGGAAAAGATCAGTTTTCATTCCAATCCCAAAGAAAGGCAATGCCAAAGAATGCTCAAACTACCGCACAATTGCACTCATCTCACATGCTAGCGAAGTAATGCTCAAAATTCTCCAAGCCAGGCTTCAGCAGTATGTGAACCATGAATTTTCAGATGTTCAAGTTGGCTTTAGAAAAGACAGAGGAGCCAGGGATTAAGTTTCCAACATCCACTGGATCATCGAAAAAGCAAGAGAGTTCCAGAAAAACATCTATTTCGGGCTTATTGACTATGCCAAAGCCTTTGACTGTGTGGATTACATTCAACTGTGGAAAATTCTGAGAGTTGGGAATACCAGACCATCTGACTTGCCTCTTGAGAAACCTGTATGCAGGTCAGGAAGCAACTGTTAGAATGACGTGGAACATCAGACTGGTTCCAGATAGGAAAAGGAGTGCGTCAAGGCTGTATATTGTCACCCTGCTTATTTAACTTCTATGCAGAGTACATGATGAGAAACGCTGGGCTGGGTGAAGCACAACCTGAAATCAAGATTACCAGGAGAAATATCAATAACCTCAGGTATGCAGATGACACCACCCTTATGGCAGAAAGTGAAGAAGAGCTAAATAGCCTCTTGATGAAAGTGAAAGAGGAGAGTGAAAAAGTTGGCTTAAATCTCAACATTCAGGAAACGAAGATCATGGCATCTGGTCTCATCACTTCATGGCAAATAGATGATGTAACAGTGGAAACACTGGCTGACTTTCTTTTTGGGGCTCCAAAATCACTACAGATGTTGACTGCAGCCATGAAATTAAAAGATGTTTACTCCTTGGAAGGAAAGTTATGACCAACCTAGAAAGCATATTAAAGAGCAGAAACATTACTTCACCAACAAAGGTCCATCTAGTCAAGGCTATGGTTTTTGCAGTGGTCATGTATGGATGTTAGAGTTGGACTATAAAGAAAGCTGAGTGTCAAAGAATTGATGGTTTTGAACTGTGGTGTTGGCAAAGACTCTTGAGGGTCCCTTGGGCTGCAAGGAGACCCAACCAGTCCATCCTAAAGGAAATAAGTCCTGAATATTCATTTGTAGGACTGATGCTAAAGCTTAAACTCCAATACTTTGGTCACTGATGTGAAGAACTAAGTCACTGGAAGATACCTTGAGGCTGGGAAAGATTGAAGGTGGGAGTAGAAGGGGACAGCAGAGGATGAGATGGTTGGATGGCATCACCAGTTCAATGGACATGAGTTTGAGTAAACACCAGGAGTTGGTGATGTACAGGGAGGCCTGGTGTGCTGCAGTTCATTGGGTCATAAAGAGTCAGACCCAATGGAGTGAATGAACTGAACTGATACCATTTTCAAAACTAATTCTTCACTCCACAGCCAAATAAAAGGTTTCAAAAAACCAAGGAAACAAGGCCAGTGTCTACCCAGATTCTCAATCAGACTGTGCTATGGTGTGGAGTTCAGGGCCAAGGAGCAGTGCTGATTGTAACAGTGGTCACAGAGGCCTTGAAAGAGAAGGCAGTTTTTCTATTAGATAGCTGGTATGGAAACTGCCTACTTCATTTAAGTGACTTAAGGTAATTTTAAGTAAAAAAAGAACAGATGCAATAAATCTCAAGAAATATATGATAAAACATGAAGCTAATTGTTAAAAAATAGTATGATAGATGTCACATAACAGAAGGGAAATAAGAAAGAGAAAAGGTGTATGAGGTCAGATGGGGGCTTCCCTGGTGGCTCAGGTGGTATGAAATCTGTCTGCAATGTGGGAGACCCAGGTTCAATCCCAGGGTCAGGAAGATCCCCTGGAGAAGGAAATGGCAACCCACTCCAGCATTCTCGCCTGAGAAATCCCATGGACAGAGCAGCCTGGTGGGCTACAGTCCATGCGGTCACAAAGAGTCAGAAACAACTGAGCAACTGACCCCATCCCACGATACTACAGCTTAGTTCAGACTTATCTGCAAGCCTAGCTGGATAGGGAAACACGATGAGGCTACAGGAGCACTTCTCAGACTTGAATATGCAGATGAATCTGCTGGAAATCTGTTTCCAACACGGATTCTGATTTAGTGGGACGAAGGTGGGTCCAGGGCTTCCCAGGTGGCACTACTGGTAAAGAACACACGTGCCAATTCAGGAGACATAAGAGACTCGTGTTCGATCCCCAGTTCAGGAAGATCCCCTGGAGGAGGGCATGGCAACCCATCCAGTATTCTTGTCTGAAGAATCCCATGGATAGAGGAGCCTGGTGGGCCACAGTCCACTGGGTCAAAAAGAGTCAAACATGGCTGAAGCATCTCAGCATGTACACACACAAGGCGGGGCCAGAAACTGCACATTTAGCAAGTTCCTGGATGATGCAAATGTCAACTAAAAATTGGCACTTTCTATGGTCACTTGCCATCTACTTCTGTAAGAATTTAATCATTGCTGCTACAGCTGCTAGCTTTCAACACCCCCTGAAAGAAGTTCAGTGTGAAGAGCAGAAATGAGGCATTCTGTGCTCTGGGAAAAGCTGGCAGAACAGGTCTCCAGAGAGTTATATATTTTCAGGAGCTGACCCCATGAACTCAATTCTACATCTCCTCATAACTAGAAAACACTAAAATCCTTCATGGTGGTGTCCGCTCCTTGTGACTAGCAGTAATTCTCATGAGACTAGCAGAAACCTTCGGAAAAAGGACATGGGCCTGGTTGCATATACCACTCCTTCAACAAAATCACATATATACTGACTTTCCCTCCTGCCTCCTTGGAACAGTTTCTTAGAGCTATCTGAAACGCAGTCCTCATTTTTCCCCAAATAAAACTTAACTCATAACACTCACATTGTGCATTTGTTTCAGTTGACACAGACTACTCTTTAAGTGAAAAAGGCCAACATTCACCATCCAATAACTGAAAGCTTACCATGACCCCTAAAAAGGCTTCATTTTTTATCTCTGAGTGTTATGAATTGAAATTTGCCCTCATCTCAAATTCATATGCTAAGGTCCTAGCCCCAAGTACTTCAGAATGTGACCTTATTTCAAAGTAAGGTCATTGCAGATATAATTAGTTCAAATTAGGCCATTTGGGTGGACCCTACTCCAATATGACTGGTGTTCTTCTAAAAGGGGGAAATTTGGGTACAGAACTACACATGCATGACAAATACCATGAAGATACTTCTACAAGGCAAAGAATTCAAAAGTTTGTCAGAAAATCCACACAGTTTGTATCAGTTTGTATCAGCAGCCCTAGCAAACTGATAAGGAAAGAAAACATGTCTCTGTAGAAGGAATATTGCACCACGTGTCATCTTTGACCCTGATCTAATGAGAGGTTCTTAAAGTGTCCCTTAGCTCTGAATGTTTTTCCCTTCCTCCCCAGACATAGCTTTCTTTTATCATCATTAGCATGCTTTTGTGAGCTAGTGTCTGGGATATCCAGTCATCTGGGCATCAAGAAAGATCAATGGATGGTATTCTGTTCTTTCCAACTTGAATAGACCCACTGTTGTGACTTTCTGGGCCTCAACAAGAAAATGAAGCTGGGAAAAAAAGAAAACCTTGTATCCCGCTGCTACTTTTCCCAACAATTTTAAACTGTTCAAAAGCTCACAGATGTTGTCATGCTCCAGATATGTATATGGATGTGTATGGAACAAGTCCTAAGGGCTTTGCTTTGTTTCTTATTTTTATCCCCTTTCTTTGATCAGAGAAGCAGACTAGAGAACTGACCCTTCTGCAGCTGTCACTGACATTTTAATGCCATTGTCAGTTTCTTTGTCACTCCTATCCAGTTACTTAGTATGATCTCTGGCTATGACCCAGGACACTGAAGCCCTCTCCATCATCTGGCCTACAGTAACATATAGCTAGCATCTATTAGAGTAACATATAGTTAGTGTATTTTACTATAATGTATAGTTAGTTTATATTACTGTAATATATTTAGCATACTCATTTCTTTTTTAGATAGATGACACATATAATTAACTGCTCTCTCAGAAAGAGACACTAAGATTTCCAGGAAATCTGGGTCCTTATTTGAAAACAGATGAAATGTACTTGAATACCGCATGAGTGACTGTTATTATAACATGTCCAGAACCTTGTGTCAGAGCAAACATTGCAATGATGACCACCTCATGGTTAAATACTTTGACCACCTCATGTGAAGAGCTGACTCACTGGAAAAGACTGATGCTGGGAGGGATTGGGGGCAAGAGGAGAAGGGGACGACAGAGGATGAGATGGCTGGATGACATCACTGACTTGATGGACATGAGTCTGAGTGAACTCCGGGAGTTGGTGATGGACAGGGAGGCCTGGCATGCTGCAATTCATGGGGTCACAAAGAGTCAGACACGACTGAGCAACTGAACTGACCTGAAACTGAAACAGTCACGGGAGATTTTGTTGAAGGCTACTACAATAGAGGAGAGAGACCAGAACTCAGCTCCACTGAAACAAAAAGCTGGAGAGTTTTTAAGACCTGGGGAAGAGGAGGGAAAGATAGGACTCCTGTACTTAGTAATTATTTTTTCCAAGAGAAAAACTAAACTTTCTCATACCTTCATGATGGAAGTAGCAGCAAGGTATCCTCAGAAGTTAGGTGCATACCCTCCCTAAGAAAATAGGAATCCTATTCCTTAAAGATTATACATCAAAGATGACTCTCGTGTCCTTGAGAAATACAGTTCACAGCTGTAATACTGGCAAGAAGCTATTTATAGGATTTACATCTCAGATAGAAAAACCATTTACAATTACAAGTTTTCTAACACAGATGAAGAACTTCCCTGGTGGCTCAGATGGTAAAGGATCTTCCTGCAATGAAGGAGACTCAGGTTGGATCGTAAAGAAAGCTGAGTGCCAAAGAAATGATGCTTTTGAACTGTGGTGTTGGAGAAGCCTCTTGACTTGGAGAAGACTCTTGTTGGAGAAGTCCCTTGGACTGCAAGGAGATCAAACCAGTCAATCCTAAAGGAGATCAACCCTGAATATTCATTGGAAGGACTGATCCTGAAGCTGAAACTCCAATACTTTGGTCTTCTAATGGTAAGAGTTGACTCATCAGGAAAGATTCTAATGCTGGGAAAGACTGAAGGCAGGAGAAGAGGATGACAGAGGTTGAGATACTTGGATGGCATCACCAACTCATCACCACCTCTCCTGAGCAAGCTCCAGGAGATGGTGAAGAACAGGGAACCCTGGCATGCTGCAGTCCATGGGGTTGCAAAGAGTCGGACATGACTGAGTGACTGAACAGCAACAACAATACAGATGATCTAAGGAAAGTAACATCAGGGACCAAGAGGGAAGGAGAAGCCTGTCTGAAGTTAGGGAAGTTGAGGGAAATGGTAATGATGTCCTGGCCACCTGAGATGCATGTGGGTGTACTTCACAGCACAGGTTTATAATGATAAAGTTGGAAATGACCAGGAGGCATTGGAGACCACAAATGTAGTGTTCCTGAAATTAAGTCCAGTTGTGTTTGTTTCAAGGTCTTCCCAGGTGATGCTAGTAGTAAAGAACCTGCCTGCTAATGCAGGAGACATAAGAGACGTGGGTTCAATCCCTGGTCCAGGAAGATCTCCTGGAGGAGGGCATGGCAGTCCACCCCAGTATTCCTGACTGGAGAATCCCATAGACAGAGGAGTCTGGAGGGTTTCAGTCCATAGGGTCACAAAGAGTCTCACACAACTGAAGCGACTAGGTACACATGCACGTGTTTGTTTCAAATGTTCCTCAGGCCTCAGAATTCTGAGGTAGAAAGGACTGCTTCAGCTAATTTTCTGGACAACTTGGAGTTCTAACTGTGCCTCCCACCAGTACATTCAATCCTTTAGATCTAAAATAAATATATCTTCACAAGACAAAATTCAAGGTACCCTAGAAACAACTGCTGGGTTTTTTTTGCTATTAAGCATCTAGGAACAGTTTGCTGCTAAGTTGCGTCAGTTTTGTCCGACTCTGTGCGACCCCATAGATGGCAGCCCACCAGGCTCCCCCGCCCCTGGGATTCTCCAGGCAAGAACACTGGATGGGTTGCCATTTCCTTCTCCAATGCATGAAAGTGAAAAGTGAAAGAGAAGTGGCTCAGTCGTGTCCGACTCTTCGCGACCCCATGGACTGCAGCCCACCAGGCTCCTCCATCCATGGGATTTTCCAGGCAAGAGTACTGGAGTGGGGTGCCATTGCCTTCTCCAGTTTACCTATATGCAATTAGTCTATTAACAAATCTCCTGTATGTATCAGTAAAACTCAGATTGGGTTAATCATCAAGATCAGTTGAGGATTTTTAAAATTACAAATTCCCAGACTCTAGCCCTGGATAGTCCGATTTCATAAGTTTGAGGTGGTTCAAAGAACTCATTTTCTTATAAAATACCTCAAGTTACAAGTAATTAGACATGGTAGGGAACTAGCAATTGAAATTTGCATTGTGGGGACAATATGTCTCATGAGACAATTGTCAGATATGATACAGAATTTGTTCCCATACATTGCAGCTTCTACAGTGTTTTTTGTTTTTTTTTTTTTTCCGGTCTTTCATGGACTATGTTTATTCAACTATCAATACACTGACAGCAAGAACACTTTATGAAAAATTTTATCTATAATCATTCTTAATGGCTTTTGATTTTACAACCTAATATTCCCAAAATAGAATTTATCAAGTGAACAGGAAAATTCATCTATTGACTTTGTTGTACATTTACTGATATATTTTTAAATGTTTACTTATTTATTTAATAAATAAATAATTCCCTGGTGGCTCAGACAGTAAAGCATCTGCCTACAATGCGGGAGACCTGGGTTCAATCCCTGGATCGGGACGATCTGCTGGAGAAGGAAATGGCAACCTACTCCAGTATTCTTGCCTGGAAAATCCCATGGACAGAGGAGCCTGGTAGGCTACAGTCCATGGGGTCACAAAGTCTGAGCGACTCACATGACTGAGTGACTTCACTTTCACTATTTATTTACTTGGTGGTATCGGGTCTTAGTTGTGGCATGCAGGATTTCTGTTGCATCACATAGGGTCTTTCGTTGTGGCACATGGGCTCTCTAGTTGTGGTGCATGGGTTTGGTTATCCCTACAGCATGTGGAATTTTAGTCCCTTGACCAGGAATCAGACCTGTGCCCTTTGCATTACAAGGTGGATGCTTAACCCCTGGAACACCAGTGGAAGGGAAGTCCCTATTAATATCTTTTCAAGCAGAAAGAATGAATGACTTTGACATGCGTTTCCAAGCCACCCAACCTGGGCCCTTTTATTTGGTGAGCAAACCCAGAGAGGCAGCTTCAGAGAAGTGTCAGGTTTCCAACTCTTCCCCACAGCTTCAATTCCATCAGTTTGAGACCTTGCAACTACATCTGTTTTTCCTTATGAAATTAAAGCAATTGCCTAACCTCTTGGCTCTTAAGTAAAATGTTCAAGGGCTCACATTTGTTGCATAAATACAACACTTTCTTGTATAAATGAATGAATCTGTTGCAATTATATAATCTGTTGTGTATAATTAAATTTAAACTGTTTTTCCAAAAAGAGGAAAGAGATAGAACAAATAAATGCCTATAAAACATCTGGTTAGGATCTGCAGAAGGTTATGTGCTTTCTGTGTCTCCAAAAGGTTTGTTCTATCTATCACTCATTGCTTTGTTTGAGTTTCTTCAGGCAACAAAATTATAGAGAAGTCCTGTTGATAAAAATACAGTGTCTGGAGCCTACTATGCCTTCCTGTTTGCCTTGAACTGAGCTTAGTCCATGGACAGGCAGAAAGCAGCTATATAAGAATGTGTTTAGAATAGGATCACTTGATAGACACAAAGGAAACTCACAGGGCCCTGCAACATATCTCTATTGAAATATTGCACAATGTGCAAGTTTATTTGTCCAAGATTCTATTGTAGAAGTGTAGTAGGTTGTATAAACAACAGAGGGAAGAGAAAGATAAGCTGAGAGGATTCAAGGAAAAAAAAATCAGTGCTTTATAGTTTGCTCAGTTGTAACTAATTATGTGCCTTCTGAAGCATGAAATTTTAAAATTAATTACATGAAAATAAATATTGATTGCTGCTGCTACTGCTAAGCTGCTTCAGTCATGTCCGACTCTGTTTGACCCCACAGACGGCAGCCCACCAGGTTCCACTGTCCCTGGGATTCTCCAGGCAAGAACACTTGAGTGGGTTGCCATTTCCTTCTCCAATGCATGAAAGTGAAGTCACTCAGTCGTGTCTGGCTCTTCGCGACCCCACAGCCTGCAGCCTACCAGGCTCCACCGTCCATGGGATTTTTCCAGGCAAGAGTAATGGAGTGGGTTGCCATTGCCTTCTCCAAATATTGATTAGTTTCATCTTATAGATAATTCTTTTACATTTGTCAACATACAGGGAGAAATGTATAGTTAAGATATTTTAAAATAGTCAACATTGGGACTTCCCTGGAAGTCCAATTGTTAAGACTTCAACTTCCAATACAAGGGGTGTGGGTTTGATACCCAGTCAGGGAGCTAAGACATCAGTCACATGCCTCGGGGTCAAAAAAACAAACATAAAAAACAGAATTAAGCAGGATTTCACAGGAGGCCCTAAATGGAACAATAATAGTATCAGCTTCAACTCAAAGGTCATAAAACATTCAAAATTTGTTTTCTAAGCCTGTATGCCCTTAACTAATGTATATTGAACATCTTTTATAAGTCATACATGAGTGCTAAGTTGCTTCAGTTGTGTCCAGCTTTTTGGGACCCTATGGACACTAACCCACCAGGCTCCTCTGTCCATGGGATTTCACAGGCAAGAATCCTGGAGTCAGTACTGGGAACATACTTTGAGAAAATCATACCTGAAAAAGATGCATGTTCCCCAATGTTCATTGTAGCACTTTTCTACAGTAGCAAGGACATGGGAATAGCCTGGATGTCCATTGGCAGATGAATCATAAGAACTTGTGGTATGTACATACAATGGAGTGTTACTCAGCTTTAAAAAAGAAGTCACTAAAAAAAAAATTAAATAAAAATTAAAAAATAAAATAAAAAAGAAGTCACTTGAGTCACTCCTAATGAGGTGGATGAACCAAGAGCCTGTTGTACAGAGTGAAGTAATTCGGAAACAGAAAGACAAATATTGTATATTAACATGTGTGTATGGGATCTAGAAAGATAGTACCAAAGAATCTGCAGGGACGCAGTGGAGATGCAGACATAGAGAATAGACTTGTGAATGCAGTGTGGGAGGGAAAGACTGGGACAAACTGAGAGCGTAGCATGGAGACATATACACTACCATGTGTAAAATAGAGAGCCAGTGGGAATTTGCTGTGTGACATGGGGAGCTCAGCCCAGGACTCTGTGACCACCTAGAAGGGTGGGGTGGTGGGAAATGGGAGGGAGGTTCATGAGGTATTTATGTATACCTGTGACTGATTCATACTGATGTATTGCAGAAACCAACATAATATTGTAAAACAAATAATTTGCAGTAAAATATATTTTAGAAAAGTATACTGGAGTGGGTTGCCATTTCCTTCTCCAGGGGATCTTCTCAATCCAGGGATCAAACCCATGTCTCTTATGTCTCCAGCATTGACAGGTGTGTCCTTCACCACTGAACTACCTGGGAAGCCCATTAATAATATTCACACACTGTGCTATTTTGCAATTGTGCTTAGAAGTGGGATGTCATGAAATAGCCTAAATGTTTTATGTGCATTAACCAATTAAACTCTCATTGCATGGCACTATAATAGGGTTATTGTACCCATTTTACAAATGAAGAGATCAAGGCTCAGGATGATTAATACTTTGCCTGTGTGCTCATTCGCCTTTGACTCTTTGAGACTCCATGGACTGTAGCCTGCCAGGTTCCTCTGTCCATGGGATTTTTCCAAGCAACAGTACTAAAGTGGGTTACCATGTCCTCCTCCAGGGGATCTTTTTGACCCAGGGGTCAGACCTCCATCTCCTGCATCTCCTGCATTGCAGACAGATTTTTTACCTCTGAACTATTGGGGAAGCCTGATAAATACTTGAACAAAGTCAAAAGCTTGTAACTGACAGAGCTGGATTCACTCTAGGCCTTTCACCTCTTTTTGTCCCTAACCTGACTTCAGTGTCTGAATTTTGTGAATCCATCCCTTCATTTAAGTACTTAAACCCAGTCTGGTCAGCTGAAAGACAAAAACATGCTTACTGTACTTTATGCTGAGAGCAAATCGATACCGCTTTGATATTTTTCTCCTCACCTTGTGTCTATGAATATTGATGGAACGTGGATTACAATTTTAAAAACACATATTTTTATATGACAAAAGTTTTCTATGGAAAATTGTCAGGGAATAGATTTAATTATTTAGTGAGTGAATAATTCACACAGGGGCAGTCTAAATTATTACTTTCTAGATTAAATGAAAAGTGACATTGATGCTTAGCATGTCAAAATTTCAAAACAAAAAAGGGAAAAAATTTTAGTAGATAGACATTTCACTAAGTTATTTGAGTTGACTGGCTTTGCACAGAGTTGCCATGTTGATTTATTATTTGTGCTGATGTGATATAAACACAGGGTGAGTGAAGGTATATAATAAAAGCTAAAATTTACTATGGTTTTAAATGTGTATTACTATAGCAATGTAAAGACAATATGGTCCTCATCAATCAGTGAACCCCACTCAATACAGGAACCCCTCTATAATGATTTGTGGTCCAATTGTTCCATTAAACACACAAGGAAACTGAGGGTAAGCTCAGTTAAGTGATTTAAGGTTAGAAAAGTGTTAGGCCTCAGAATTCCCAATTCTTATCCCATTGTTCTTATTTCCTCAACTTTATTCAATTAGTGTCTTATACAATCAGCTACAGAATGGAATGCATGTTTGCATGGCTGACTCTTTGTGACCCTTTGGACTGTAGCCCACCAGTCTCCTCTCTGTGGGATTTTTCAGGCAAGATTACTGGAATAAGTTGCCATTTTCTCATCCAGGGGATCTTCCTGACCCAGGGATTGAACCCCTGTCTCCTGAGTCTCCTGCACAGCAGACAGATTCTTTACTGCTGAGCCATCAGGGAAGCCTACCAATATTGAAGGCCAAAATATCTATATAAAAAACATGATAGCAAGGTGGATTCCAAGGGACATCTCTGTGATGTTAGTACTCAGTTTGAATTTTGGGTTTTTTAAGATTTTACAGCATTTCCCTCCTGCCAAGAAACATGACACCCTATGAGTGCTCACAACACACAAATCACAAAACTAATCTCCCATCCTGTGTTCAATATGCTTTTGGCTCCCAACCCCTTTATGTAATCCCCATTGTTTCTTCCATAGGCATAGTGATGTTTTTCCAGGAACTCTGAATCCATATTTTCTTCCTGGTCATAAGTTACAGTAGCTATTGGAGTAAGGACAGTAGCAGACCATTCATTCCATAAGACCTGAGATAGAAAATATTGAGGTTGACCAGATTCATGGTCAACATGAGTCATGCCTATCAAGCTGTGCAAGTAGTGAGGATGGGTACCAGAACATAAAGCTCAGAACCTCTCAAAAATTCTGCATCCCTCATTCCTTCCCTCCAAACTCCATCCTGCTAAGACTGTTAACAATTTGCTGAAACCTAATTTTATTCAAGATTCAAGTAATAAAAGTGATTTAATAAAAAAAAATATAACAAATCCTTACCCCCAAGTCCCTATCATTATTAGATTCTCCTTCAAGTTGATGGCTTTGAACATTTGTGATGCAGAACTACCCTTGTGAGAGTAAAGGCTTAAATTGAGCTTGATGACACGTAGTTTTTCTTTATAGTAAAAAATGCTGCTGATGCTGGCATTGTTCCTGCATGTTGCCTCTTACCATTAGCTGTGTTTATGCATGACCTGTTTTTAACAGAACTTGGATGTAATTTCCAGTACTGTTTGCATTAACTTGTTACATTGGGAATTAATGACAACTAGTAAATGTCAGTCTCTAGAGAAAGACATTTTAAGGCAATCATAGCTTCTAAGGCTATATTTTTGGTAGAGTTTGTGTCACAGTGCAGATGTCATTAAGGACATCATTTATAGCCACAGGAAAGTTCATTAGCAGAGTTTGGACTTCAAGGTACTGTTGGGTGCCTTTCTGTTCTCTGAATATTCAGCCTGTTCTTTGGGAATCAAGTCCACCATCAAGTCGGTGAGGCTATTAATTTCTTTGTGTCCTAAGCTACTGTAGCAGCAAGGTGCTATCTGAGGATGGTAGTTATCATTATGATTTCAACTTTATAGTGAGGAAATCAAGTGTAAAAGGAGCGAAAGGACTTGCTTGCATTCATAAACACAAAAAACTGAGCCTTCTGATTTTATTTCCATGTTCTCTTGAGGTCTGGCTCAAGTAAGCAACTAATAAGTGTTGATTGAATAGCCACATCTTTTCATTTTAAAAAAAATAATTATTAGAAAAAATTCAAACAAACCCAAATATATCCTATGATATATCCTATGATGAAAAATATCCTATGATCTAATGATCCCACTCCTAGATATATATCTAGAAGGAAGTGAAAGTGAAGAAAGCTATTATTCAAAAAGATACATGCACTTCAATGTTCATAGCAGCATTATTTATAATAACCAAGACACAGAAGCAACCTAAATGCCCATCAACAGATAAATGGTTAAAGAAGATGTGATATATATACACAATGCATATTACTTATCCATAAAAAAGAATAAAATAATGCTTTCAGCAATATGAATGGACCTAGAGAATATTATACTAAGTGAAGTAAGTCAGATAGAGAAAGATAAACATCACATGATATTACTTATATGTGGAATCTAAAAAAATGATACAAATGAACTTATTTACAAAACATAAATAGACTCACAGATATAGAGAAAAAACTCGAGGTTACCAAAGGGGAAAGGATGAGGGAGGGATAAAATAGGAGTTTGGGATTAATATACACACTGTTATAAATAATATGGGTAACCAATAAGGACCTACTGTATAGCACAGGGAATTATACTCAATAAGATAATAACCTATAATGGAAAAGAATCTAGAAGAAAATATTATTGATATCTATCTATATATGTGTATATATAGATATGTATCAATATAATTGAGTACTTTGTTGTACACTTGAAACTAACACAACATTGTAAATCAAAAAGAAAAGTGAGTCCCCACATACCTGTTACCCAACTTCAACAATTTTTAATATTTTTCTAATCATTTCTGTATATTGTCCTATCTGTTTTTGTTTGTTTAAAGAAATTCTCAGATATAAGCTCATTTTGCTTATACATACTTGAATGTGCACAATAACTTTTAAGGAATGTTTTCACTATAATCACCATTTTTGATCTCTGCAAACAAAATTTTTAAAAATTCCTTATTGGTATTTAAATTTTCCTGAGTTATCTCAACACTATCTTTGTTTTATATGAGATTCAAACGAGGTCCCTACACTGTACTTGCTTTTCATATCTCTTGCACATCTTTTGTTCTCTAACAATTTTCTTGCCTTTTGATTTCATGCCATTGACTTATGAGAGGTATTTTAATTTTTATGTCATAGAGAATGGTCCATATTCTGAAGTTAGCTATAGTTCTTCATGGTGACATTTAACCTGTTTTTCTATTGACTCAAATTTACCATTAACCAGAGTTTAGATGTAGATTCTTGATTAGATTCCGGTTCAGATTTTTAGGTAAAAATATCTCATAGATTATGAGAATGAAATATTTTAACTTCCATCATCCCCTCTCCACACACTTCTCTTCTTGATTTGATTTTTTTCATCCCTTATTTTGTTCTGATTTCATCTGCTGATGGCTTTACCCCTTGCCAAAACATGACATTTCTTCTTCACTTCTCCAGTATTGGCCTTAATATTGCCAGTCCCCACTACAGTTTTGGCTTTCCTTGGCTCTGTGTTGTGTAGCTTATGTCACATCTTTTGCTCCATGAAGCATCATGGAGAATCTTCTGAAGGATTTTTTCCAGAGTCTTAATTTTAATGGCACACGCACAGATGCCCGAATGTTCAGACTATATATTTATAATGTGTTCCTCAGGGAGATATTAATTTGTGTTTTATCTGCATTTGTCTCTCAAATGTTGCCCTCTGTGGAATTCCAGAAATTTCTTCATGTCACCCTCTCCTGTGCAGTAGTCTGCCTGGAAAACTCTATCTGCCTTAGTCTCCTTGAACTCCCAGCTCTATCTCTTCAATTCAGTGTGTCCACCAGGCTCTCTATGAATTTCCCTTTCCTGCACCATGGCCTGAAAACTCTTTCTAGGCAGTAAGCTGGATGCAATTGTAGGGCTCTTCAAAATTTTCTCCCATCTTTAAGGAATTTTTATCCTTCCTTGTCAGTGATATTCAATGTCTTGAAAATCAATGATTTATTTGTTTTGTTTGTCTCTTGGTTATTTCAAATGTGTCAGTAAATCTAGTCCCTGTTAACCCAGATTTAAAGCAAAACTCTATCATCTACTACATGAAGATTCTTGAATCAAACTTTGAGGTGGTAAGGGGATCTAAATCAATAAAGAAGATGTTACTTTGTTGCATTTTAAACCATGAGAACAGGACAGCAAGGATAAGATTGTATAGCTGAATGAAGCACTAGAATTTTCCTTTCCTATTTAATAAGGTTGTGGTTGTTTTCCTTGTGTGCTGCCTGTTTCAGATTCAGGGTGGAATTAAGCACAGTGTGAAGGATGTACTACTGCTTGCAAGCAGTCAGTTGTTACATTCAACTGACTACTTGCAAACAGACAACAACAGTGAAGACCTGGGAGATACTGAATACGGAGACAGGAAGCTAACTGTGGGCCACAACACAGGTTCTGGAGACTCTAATACAGGGCTCTATGTCTTATCACCAAAAGGAATGATGAAATGGTATTTCAAATCACAGCTGTTTTCTTCTCTACAGCCCTAACATTTGCTTCTGTTTTTCTACACAGTGAAAAATATGTACATGTTACAAATCAATAGTTACATAGATCATGAAACATGGTAATGATTTTATTTGTTTTGTGACAGTGTGAAATAGACAATATTTTTTGCATCAGAAGATAAAATAAAATCACAAACAACAACAACAGCAAAAATGAACCACACAGTTTTCAATGGTGTTTTAATTGCACCATCCTATCCACATAAACCTGTTTATTCATTTCAACATGATATGTCTCAGAAACACTTTATTTTTGCTTTCCTCTGTCTTTCAATATTTAGGCATTTTTTTCCAGCTTATTTGTAACTATATATTTTCTAAACAGCTACAATTACTTGGAAGCAAAATTAGAAGCTTCTAGTGAAAAAGAATACCTAGACAACTACAACACATGAAAAAAGAATGTATATTTGAAGTGATTGATTTTAGAGTCAAAGTGATGAAACTTTTGCAGATAAATGATTTGCTCACAAAAGCATATTGAAAGAAATGGAAGAAACCTGAAATTCAGAGTTGAAAATGCTTTTTTTGGGGGGAAATACTGTTTACTATTGAGAAAGTCTGCTTCATTTGCAAAGAAAAGCAATTTTTTGTTGAAAATTAGGTATGAAACAAATGTTTTATACATGAGCTCACAGACTGCTCTTAACAGTTCTGTAGGCAGAAAAACAATAATATCCAATATGATGAATGTATGAATGCATTGTTTCCATTAACTCAATAGAGCGTCAATCAACAAACAATGAAGCAAAAGCGATATGACTGTTAATTCATGTAAAATGCTTTCAAAGAGCATCAGAGATTCTCTTTAAAAATGGAGCATTTTTATTTTCATTACGTTGGAAAGATGACTGAGACTAATCTAAATAGAGTTATAAAAATTTATCTGCAGTAAATCAGAGTTCATTTTAGCTTAATTGAGCAGGCAGAAATACAATAGTGCTTATAACATGGGTGGATTGTTTAATAGCTTTTTCAAATTTTAGGAAGAAAAAGAGAAGACCTTTTTGTATGTACTGTCGTGATCACCATTTAGTGTTAATTTGGAGGAAGTTCTAACAACAAGCAGAACTCTAAAACTCTGTAAATATTAATAACTCTTTGAAAACCAGTATCAGGCATCTGTGAAAAATTGCAGTATTTCAATATACTATAAACTAGACAAATATAATATATTGAGAAAACTGTGTGGTTTATAAATTAGATTTAACTGACTATTAACAGATACCTGAGCCTGTCTAAAAATGTTTATATGATATTGAAATATTGGAAGTTATATCAAATGAACAATATTACAAATACACAAGTGGTTGATAAATCGATTGGTTTGCTGAATTTGACTTCCAAATTGGAGATTATTCTTTTTTAAAAAGAAAAATTTACCACATGTTTAAGTATAAATATTAGGAAAATTCTTTCTGAAGAACTTCAAAATAAACTATATATTTTTCTTTAAAACTGAAATAATTCTGTACAGTTTATCATCTTAGAAAAATGGTGGCTATTTCAAAACAATCTGTGGCTGGCCAGAATAGGGATTATACTTTTTGACTTCCCTTTCTAAATCTAAATTGCTTAAGATTTAGAAGAAAAAGAAGTTTCAAAAAGAAGATTTCTAAATTATTTCACACAGTTGTTCCTTACTTCATCAGAATATTGCACAACTCATATTCAGATTTCTGAATGCTTTAAGTGGAATGAAAATGTAGTTCAAACAATAATTTGATGTGACTAAAAATTTTATAGACTTTATGCAAATAAGATCACATATCTTTGACTCTTATAGGTATTATGCCAAGTTGGCCTCATCCTTGAATTTGACCTTAGTGCTCTTTGCTTCTGATAGCAATCACGTGTTGTGTTGTCTTAACCAATCTCTACATTGCAGAATGTTCATTTTCTACTCTGTGCTGCCATTCACTACCATAAAGGCAGAAGAAATAGTCAGTGGTCTGGAATTGAGCATTATCAAGTAGAAACTGGAAAACAGTTTATCTAGCCTGAAAGTCTTTCCATTCCTAGAGAAAAAAAATTGCAACATCAGTTTGAACAGGGAATATACAGTATTTTGCAAAACGCAATCAAAAACTTTTGCACCACATGCTTCATATATTGCCCTGATGAAATTTCCAACTGTTAATTATGAGTTTAAAATCTTCTGCTTTGTTTTTGGTTTTATGCAATGATGACTCTTTTGGGGACTATGTACTGGAATTAACACATTATTTTATGAAAACAATGCTTTGTTATTCCAGATAAAAATTTAAAAATGTAAGCAAGAAATTGTTCACAAAGCTCCTTGCTTATTAGTGGTCATTCATGGAGAAATATGTCTCTCCCTGTCTATATACCCAGCAGTTCCTATTACCATTTCAATAATGATAGGCTTTTTGTCCTACAATTAAAATATTGGCAGCAGAAGCATCTTCAAATTCTATTTGCCATTTGCTATGTTATGGACTGAATTATGTTCCTGGACAATTTATATGTTAAAGTCTTAATCCCCAATGGAGCTGTATTTGAAGATAAGTGTCTTTAAAGACAGAATTAAGAATACATATTGTAATGGGCGGGGAGGGGCAAAATCTGATGGGACTGGTGTCCTTATAAGAAAAGAGATAGTAAGGGTGTGAGTGAGTACATGGAGAAAAGACCATATGAGGACACAGAGAGAAGGCAGTCTCCTATCAGCCAAAGAAGGGAGGCCTCAGGAGAAACCAAACATGCCAACACCTTCATCTTTGACTTCTAACTTATAGAACTGCGAGAAATTAAATTTCTATAGTTTAAGCATCCTTGTTGTTTAGTTGCTAAGTTGTGTTCAACTCTTTGTGACCCCATGGCCCACCAGGCTCCTCAGGGAGCCTGTCCATGGGATTTTCCAGGCAAGAATATTGGAGTGGGTTACCATTTTCTTCTCCAGGGGATCTTCCTGACCCAGGGATCAAACTCTGGTCTCCTGCATTGCAGGTAGATTCTTTTCCACTGAGTCACTGGGGAAGCCTTAGTCCGTGTTATTTTGACATGGTAGTCCTAGCAGACTAATACATGTCTCCCAACAACTGCTACCATATTTTCTGTTAACTGGACTTCTTTCTATCATATCTTATTGATTCACTTTGCTGTACAGCAAAAACGAACTAATGCAACATTGTAAAGCAATTATATTCCAATAATAAATTTTTTACAGGAATAGAAGGAGTATACTTCAACATAATAAAAGCTATATATGACAAACCCTCAGCAAACATTATCCTCAATGGTGAAAAATTGAAAGCATTTCCCCTAAAGTCAGGAACAAGACAAGGGTGCCCACACCCACCACTACTATTCAACATAGTTTTGGAAGTTTTGGCCACAGCAATCAAGCAGAAAAAGAAATAAAAAGAATCCAAATTGGAAAAGAAGAAGTAAAACTCTCACTGTTTGCAGATGACATAATCCTCTACATAGAAAACCTTAAAGACTCCACCAGAAAATTACTAGAGCTAATCAATGAATATAGTAAAGTTGCAAAATATAAAATTAACACACAGAAATTCCTTGCATTCCTATACACTAATGATGAGAAAATAGAAAGAGAAATTAAGGAAACAATTCCATTCACCATTGCAATGAAAAGAATAAAATACTTAGGAATATATCTACCTAAAGAAAAAAAAAGACCTATATATAGAAAACTATAAAACACTGGTGAAAGAAATCAAAGAGGACACTAATAGATGGAGAAATATACCATGTTCATGGATCAGAAGAATTGATATAGTAAAAATGAGTATACTACCCAAAGCAATCTACAGATTCAATGCAATCCCTATCAAGCTACCAATGGTATTTTTCAGAGAACTAGAACAAATAATTTCACAATTTGTATAAAAATACAAAAAACCTCGAATAGCCAAAGCAATCTTGAGAAAGAAGAATGGAACTGGAGGAATCAACCTGCCTGACTTCAGTCTCTACTACAAAGCCACAGTCATCAAGACAGTATGGTACTGGCACAAAGACAGAAATATAGATCAATGGAACAAAATAGAAAGCCCAGAGATAAATCCACACACCTATGGACACCTTATCTTCGACAAAGGAGGCAAGAATATACAATGGAGTAAAGACAATCTCTTTAACAAGTGGTGCTGGAAAAGATGTGTATAAGAGACAGAACCAAGGAAACCAGAATTGAAAGAGACACGTGTACCCCAATGTTCATTGCAGCACTGTTTACAATAGCCAGGACATGGAGGCAAGCTAGATGTCTGTCAGCAGACGAATGGATAAGAAAGTGTGGTACATATACACAATGGAGTATTACTCAGCCATTAAAAGGAATGCATTTGATCTAATGAGGTGGATGAAATTGGAGCCTATTATATGGAGTGAAGTAAGTCATAAAGAAAAGCACCAATACAGTATACTAACGCATATATATGGAATTTAGAAAGATTATAACGATGACCCTATATGCAAGACAGCAAAAGAGACACAGATGTAAAGAACATACTTTTGGACTCTGTGGGAGAAGGCAAGGGTGGGATGATTTGAGAGAAGAGCATTCAAACATGTATATTACCATATGTGAAACAGATCGCCAGTCCAGGTTCGATGCATGAGACAGGGAGCTCAGGGCCAGTGCACTGGGATGACCCTGAGGGATGGGATGGGGAGGGAGGTGGGAGGGGGGTTCAGGATGGGGAACACGTGTACACCCATGGCTGATTCATGTCAATGCATGGCAAAAACCACTACAATATTGTAATTAGCCTCCAGTTAAAATAAATAAATTAATTTAAAAAAGAATGTCTCCAGACTCTGACCTTCAAGTGCTCCCTGTACGGCAACACCCTCCCCCAGTGAAAAACATGAGAACCAATAACAGTAGAGAGAATACTGGCCTGTAAGAGAGGCCAGGCCTTCACCCTCTCACCTCTCAAGATGGATGAGACAAACGGCCCCTGAAGCGGACCACTGTTACACTGAATCAAGCAGAATCAGGAAGCTCAGAGTTCTCCACAGCATGTGCTGCTTTGGCATTTTCCCTTTCCACTAAATCTCTTTCTTAGCACATTCTAAGTTCAACCAACCAGGGTGATGTTGGCCATCCCAGTGCCTCCCCGCCTTGGAGGGGAGTTTTGCCTCCTCTCTCTAGGAAACCCATGATGGTTGTGTGGATGCAAAGAAATTTTCTGAGGAAAATGACATTCGTCTCACAGCCTTAGATCTTAGGGGAAAATAGTCTGTATTCCTATTGATCCAAAAGTGTTTCAGTACAAGAATTACCAAAAATAAGGCAGGTGGTTGTCCTGTGGCTGCTGCTGATTCTCCCAGAGAATCAGGTCTTCTCTGGACACGTCAAGACCACCTACGCACAGTGCCTGTGAGCATGGAGAGAAAGCCTGACATCACCAGCTCACCAGTGCCAAGAATTGACCCAAAGACAGGACAAGAGGGCCAGCCAGCAGAGAAAACACAGCACTGTTAACCGTGTCTGCTCTTCTAGGCAGATCTCATTCAAGAAATCAAGGAGCTGGCTGCAGTGAAGAGTGCACACGTGCTAAGCCACTTACTCTGTGATCCCATGGTCTGTAGCCCGCCAGGTTCCTCTGGCTATGGGATTCTCCAAGCAAGAACACTGGAGTAGGTGACCAGGCCCTTCTCCAGGGGATCTTCCCAACCCAACCCAAGGGTCAAACCCAGGTCTCCTGTTTTGCAGGCAGATTCTGGTAGTAAAGAGGATACCCCTTTCATTGGAGACTTAGTGGTTATGTGATCCAACCATCTCTCTAGAAAGCTCTATGCTGGATGTAATTAATAAATACCTGAACACACTTAATATTATCATATTATATGAATGATTAAATCCTGGAGTTCAGTTTAATGATCATGCCATTCTCAAGGTACAGGGTGGGTTAAAAAAAAAGGAGGGGGGGAGATATTGTCAACAGACCTGGAGATTAACCATCACAGGGTTTTGTTTTTTTTTTTTTTAAACAGGAGAAAATAACCAAAGTCACACAGCTCACCTGCTTAGGGGGGTCTAGAACCCAACTCATGTGCAGATCATGTGCTAGTCATTCTCTGGAAATTGTAAGCTGAACAGTACTTCAAACTTGGCCTAAATTCTGTGCAGATAAGTGTAATTATAAAGGCAACGCAGCTTAGAAAACCGGCAGATAAATGTGCAATAAAACAATCTCAGTGTTGAGTGACAAGGACGTAGATACGGTTCAATTATAATTCTAGTTTCTAGAGCCTTTGGAAAAATGGATGCCTGCAGGCGGCACCATTAACTAAACCATGAGCTCTACTCTGAGCGTAAGACTTTATATGCATGCACACACACTGCGTTAAGGTAAAAATACTCTTTCCAGAAAGGAAATCTGAGATAATAGTCATTTTATCCACTTATGCCAAATTTATGGAACCTATGTGGTTGTTTTTCCTTTAAACTACAGTGAATGTATGTATGTACTCAGCTGTGTCTGACTTTTTGTGACCCCTTGGAGTGTAGCCCGCCAGACTCCTCTGTCCGTGGAATTCTCCAGGCAAGAATACTGGAGTGGTTTGCCATGCTCTCCTCCAGGGGATCTTCCTAACCCAGGGATCGAACCTGCATCTCGTGTGTCTCCTGTACTGGCAGGCGGATTCTTTACCACTAGCGCCACCTGGGAAGCCAGCAAACTCTGATATCACACCATTATTAAGAACATGTCGATGGACGTGAGTCTGAGTGAACTCCGGGAGTTGGTGATGGACAGGGAGGCCTGGCGTGCTGCAGTTCATGTGGTCGCAAGGAATTCGGACACTACTGAGTGACTGAACTGAACTGAATCATTAAGTTACTGAATAATCACCAAGTGGGTTGACATTTTCGTTAAAGGAACAAGAGCAGATACCTGTGACATTCATTTAATAAATATATTTGACTGACCCTTCATGTGTGAAAGTCCATGACATTTTAAAATTTTGTTTATTTGGGAATTTCAGAAATGGAAAACTAATGATTTTAAGCTCCAAATACTTCCAAGATATGTGAGAAAACAGGAGGTGAGACTATAATATCAACTACATTAAAAACAAGTAACCNATCCAAAATTCTACAAGCAATAAATGCTGGAGAGGGTGTGGAGAAAAGGGAACCCTCTTACACTGTTGGTGGGAATGCAAACTAGTACAGCCACTATGGAGAACAGTGTGGAGATTCCTTAAAAAACTGGAAATAGAACTGCCATATGACCCAGCAATCCCACTGCTGGGCATACACACCAAGGAAACCAGAATTGAAAGAGACACGTATATCCCAATGTTCATTGCAGCACTATTTATAATAGCCAGGACATGGAAGCAACCTAGATGTCCATCAGCAGATGAATGGATAAGAAAGCTGTGGTACATATACACAATGGAATATTACTCAACCATTAAAAAGAATTCATTTGAATCAGTTCTAATGAGGTGGATGAAACTGGAGCCTATTATACAGAGTGAAGTAAGCCAGAAAGAAAAACATCAGCACAGTATACTAATGCATATATATGGAATTTAGAAAGATGGTAATGATAACCCTCTATGTGAGACAACAAAAGAGACACAGATGTATAGAATAGTATTTTGGGCTCTGTGGAAGAAGGTGAAGATGGGATGATTTGGGACAATGGCATTGAAACATGTAAATTATCATATATGAAACAAATCGGCAGTCCAGGTTCGATGCATGATACAGGGTTTTGGGGCTGGTGCACTGGGATGACCCAGAGGGATGGTATGGGGAGAGAGGTGGGAGGGGGATTCAGGATGGGGAACACACGTACACCCATGGCAGATTCAAGTCAATGTATGGCAAAACCAATACAATATTATTAAGTAAAATAAATAAATAAATACACAGAAAAAATTAAAAAATAAATTTTTTATAAAAAAAGAATATGTTAGGAGAAATACTTCGTATTCATGATAATAAATATACTCAAGTGTAAAATGGAAATACATAAACCAACCAAGTAGGCTGTTCCTAAACAATAATTTTGTCTCAAGTTGGGTAAATTATAATTGTTTAAAAATTGAACCTCTTCAATTACCTCCTTTATTTTCTTAACCAGGTACTACATAATCAAAATCTATTTTCGAGGATTGCATTTCCCCAACACATGGATTAAATTCACAAGTTGTCTTAGACGTCTCATGCATAAAAATTACCAAAAATGATATTGTTCACTCTTACGTCACCAGCATAGGATATATTTCAAGCAGTGTTCTTTGCTATTCTTATGATTTGTTATTTGTTAGCCAGTCAGATGAATCTTCTCCATTCTCTCTGTGTCTATGTAGTTTCATTTCATAGCACAACGGTATAAATAAAGGAAAGAATGGTTTAAAATATATAGTACACAAGAGAGAAGTTACAGAAATAACCTTCCTAATCTCACTGATGCCACTCAATTCCATTCCCCTAAATTTGGTCCCAGGGTAGGTTACTCTGATCTAAATGTCATTTCCCTTCTTAATGAGAGTTGTCAAAATTGGGTTTTTTATTCAATATTCCTTTTGTGTGAAGATTTGGTTAGGTCTTTCAGTTCAGTTCAATTCAGTCACTTAGTCATGTCCAGCTCTCTGCGACCCCATGAACTGCAGCACTCCAGGCCTCCTTGTCCCATTACCAACTCCCGGAGTTTACTCAAACTCATGTCCATTGAGTCAGTGATGCCATCCAACCATCTCATCCTCTAATGTCCCCTTCTTCTCCTGTCATCAATCTTTTCCAACATCAGGGTCTCTTCAAATGAGTCAGCTCTTTGCATCAGATGGCCAAAGTACTGGAGTTGCACCTTCAACATCAGTCCCTCCAATGAACACTCAGGACTGATCTCCTTTAGGAATGACTGGTTGGATCATTTTGCAGTCCCAGGGACTCTCAAGAGTCTTCTCCAACATCTTCTCCAACATTCTTCTCCCACAGTTTAAAAGCATTAATTCTTTGGCACTCAGCTTTCTTTATAGTCCAACTCTAACATCCATACATGACCATTAGAAAAACCATAGCCTTGACTAGATGGACCTTTGTTGGCAAAGCAATGTCTCTGCTTTTTAATATTCTGTCTCGGTTGATCATAACTTTCCTTCCAAAGAGAAAGCATCTTTGAATTTCATGGCTGCAATCACCATCTGCTGTGATTTTGGAGCCCCCAAAATAAAGTCAGCCACTGTTTCCACTGTTTCCTCATCTATTTGCCATGAATTGATGGGACCAGATGCCATCATCTTAGTTTTATGAATGTTGAACTTTAAGCCAACTTTTTCACTCTCCTCTTTCACTTTCATCAAGAGGCTATCTAGTTCTTCTTCACTTTGTGCCATAAGGGTGGTGTCATCTGCATATCTGAGGTTATTGTTATTTTATCTGGCAATCTTGATTCCAGCTTGTGCTTCTTCCAGCCCAGCATTTCTCATGATGTACTCTGCATATAAGTTAAATAAGCAGGGTGACAATATTCAGCCTTGACGCACTCCTTTTCCTATTTGGAACCAGTCTGTTGTTCCATGTCCAGTTCTAACTGTTGCTTCCTGACCTGCATACAGATTTCTCAAGAGGCAGGTTAGGTGGTCTGGTATTCCCATCTCTTTCAGAATTTTCCACAGTTTATTGTGATCCACACAGTCAAAGGCTTTGGCATAGTCAATAAAGCAGAGGTAGATGTTTTTCTGGAACTCTCTTGCTTTTTCAATGATCCAGCGGATGTTGGCAATTTGATCTCTGGTTCCTCTGCCTTTTCTAAAACCAGATTGAACATCTGGAAGTTCATGGTTCACGTATTGCTGAAGCCTGGCTTGGAGAATTTTGAGCATTACTTTACTAGCGTGTGAGATGAGTGCAATTGTGTGGTAGTTTGAGCATTCTTTGGCATTGCCTTTCTTTGGGATTGGAATGAAAACTGCTCTTTTCCAGTCCTGTGGCCACTGCTGAGTTTTCCAAATTTGCTGGCATATTGAGGGCAGCACTTTCACAGCATCATCTTTCAGGATTTGAAATAGCTCAACTGGAATTACATCACCTCCACTAGCTTTGTTCATAGTGATGCTTCCTAAAGCCCATTGAGTTCACATTCCAGGATGTCTGGCTCTAGGTGAGTGATCACACCATTGTGATTACCTGGGTCATGAAGATCTTTTTTGTACAGTTCTTCTGTGTATTCTAGCCACCTCTCCTTAATATCTTCTGCTTCTGTTAGGTCCATACCATTTCTGTTCTTTATTGAGCCCATCTTTGCCTTACCCTCCAATATAATCTTGTTCTAGAGCAGGGAGGGAATACATCAAGGTTGTATTTTGCAACATTGCTTATTTAACATATATGCAGAATTGTTGTTCAGTTGCTCAGTCATGTCCTATTCTTTGCGATCCCATGGACTGTAGCACACCAGGCTTCCGTGTTCTTCACCATGTCCTTGAGCTTGCACAAACTCGTGTCCATTGAGTTGGTGTGCAATCCAAACCATCTCATCCTCTGTCATCCCCTTCTCTTCCTGCCTTCAATCTTTCCCAGCATCAGAATCTTTTCTGTTGAGTTGACTCTACTCAGCAGGTGGCCAAAGTATTGGAGCTTCAGCATCAGCCCTCCCAATGAATGTTAAAGATTGATTTCCTTTAGGATTTACTGGCTTGATCTCCTTGCAGTCCAAGGGAGTTTCAAGCAACTTCTCCAGCACCATAGTTCAAAAGTATCAATTCTTCAGTGCTCAGCCTTCTTTAAGATTCAACTCTCACATTCATACATGGTTACTGGAAAATCCATAGCTATGACTATATGGACCTTTGTAAGGAAAGTAATGTCTCTGCTTTTTAATATGCTGTCTAACTTTGTCATAGCATATGCAGTGTACATCATGCGAAATGCCACGCTGGATGACTTACAAGCTGGAATTAAGATTGCTGAGATAAATATCAATAACCTCAGATATGCAAATGATACCATTTTAAGGGCACAAAGTGCAGAGGAACTAAAGAGCCTTTTCATGAGGGTTAAAAAGGAGAGTGAAAAGCCTGGCTTAAAACTCAGCATTCAAAAAACTAAGATCATGGCATCTGATCCCATCACTTCAAGGCAAGTATATGGAGAAAACGTGGAAACAGTGACGGATTTTATTTTCTTGGGATTCAAAACCACTGTGACAGTGACTGCAGCTATGATATTAGAAGATGCTTGCTCTTGGAAGAAAAGCTATGACAAACCCAATTAGCATATTAAAAGCAGAGACATCACTTTGCTAACAAAGGTCCATGTGGATGTGAGTTGAACCAGAAAGAAGACTGAGTGCAAAAGAACTGATGGCTTCCATCTGTGATGCTGGAGAATATTCTTGAGAGTCCCTGTATAGCAAGGAGATCAAAGCAGTCAATCCTAAAGGAAATCAACCCTGAATATTCATTGGAAGGACTGATGCTGAAGCTGAAGCTCCTCTATTTTGGCCACCTGATGCAAAGAGTTGACTCACTGAAAAAAAAACCCTGATGTTGGGGAAGATTGAGTGCAGGAGAAGGAAGTGGCATAAGATGAGATGCTTGGATGGCATCACCAACTCAAAGGACATGAGTTTGAACAAACTCCAGGAGACAGTGAAGGACAGGGAAGCCTGGCATATTGCTGTTGATGGGATCACAAAGAGTCAGAGATGACTTAGGGACTGAATAACAGCAACAACTAGAGCTGGAGTTGACAAACTGCCGTGCAACCCCTATCTATCCTGCTGTCTGTTTTCTTAAAGAGAGTTTAATTGGATCACAACCTGGCCATTCCTTTTTGTTTTGTATATGACTGCTTTCTCAGTATAATAGCAGAGTTGAATAAATGCAACAGAGACTTGGGCCCCACAAAGCCTAAAATATGTACTCTATGGCCCTCAAGATAAGTTTGCAGCCCCCTGTCCAGTGGTACATATGGGGATTTGAAAAGAGTTGGATAAACAGGATTGAGTCTCAGATCATCATTCAAGAAAAAAGGCTAGACAACATTTGTGGATAACTTCTATAGCATGCTACTAAACTGCATCTGAGTATGCAGGGCCTGCTTCTCTTTGGCCTTTTTATGCCAATATTCTCATACTAGTGGTAGAGGTTTAGTTCATTAGAACACCCAGTCTTCAGAGAGGGCTTTAATTTTAATTTTTATTAGCTTAAGGATTTTGTCTCATGAGAGAGTAAGAGATCATTAATATCTTGTAATTAAAATAATTTGAGCTCTTATTGAAAGTGCTTTTTAGCTCAAATCTGAGTCTAATACAGACAGCATGAGTATCCAAACCTAAATAAGCATGATTCTATTTTTTTTCCTTCACAAAATGATAGGATCATAACAACATATTTTGAAAAATTCATCTTTTTACCTAGGCTAACACTTGCTCCCACTGTGTGACCCTGCTAGAGACAGAGAGTCAAATGAAATTTTAAGAAACTTCTTAGAAACCTACTAAATAAACTGAATATAAGAGAGTAGTTAGTAGGCTGGGAAGGAAGCCAAGACTTTCTGATATAAGACAAATTAAGCCACATTCAAATGAGCTTTAGTTGTATGCATTTTTTTCCTGCTACCTGCAATGCCAGCCTCCTTTTCACGTCTGAAACATTAATTTTGCATACCATAAAGTTTAGAAAAAAAATCTATATAAAGTTAAGGGCACTGAACATGAATTCATAAAATAATATGAAAATATTCTATCCTTACCAAGTGCAAAAATCTATAACAGTCATGCAGAGCTAATAAATGAACTACAGATTGGCAATCCAAACTGTTAACTCAGTCTACCAAAACTGACTTAACTCTGGAGTTTGTTTTGTAGTATCTTTTGGTGTGATTGTTTTTTACCTGCTTAAACTTAAATGTGAGTGCATGCTGAGTTGTTGTGGCCAACTTTTTGTGATCCTATGGACTGTAGCCTGCGAGGCTCCTCTGGTCATGGGATTTTCTAGGCAAGAATACTGGAGCAGATTGCCATTTCCTTCTCCAGGGGATCTTTCCAACCCAGGGATTGAACCCATGTCTCCTGCATCACTTGCATTAGCAGGTAGATTCTTTACCACTGAGCCACCTGAGAAGGCCCTTAACTTAAACACTTACTAATAAATCTGTAGTAATTGAAGAATGGTAGTAGTGGTGGCATAATTTCTAAATCCATATAAATTGTACCAAAAAACTGACAGCCATTAGGATAACAAAATTGGAAACCTAGAGTCAATATGTACAACAAAGTTAACAAATGTATGATTACAAACTCCAAATCTGATTGGATGGAAATGAACTTTTGACAGTAACAAAACTCACAAGGAATCAGAAAATGAGCAGGAAAAGTCAAAGAAAAGGCAACATAATTACAGCCACTCTGAAACCAAATATGCTCTTGTCATAAAAACTACACACTGGAAACCTTAGAGGGCCAATCAGAGAAGAGTAACAGACAGAGTGGGGGACAGCCATCAGTTCAGAGGTCAGATAGTACTGAAGTTATCTGGGCTCATGAAACCCAGAAAACAAACTCAAGCTGTCTTTTGGGATAAATCCCAAGGGAAAGAAACTGCTAACAGGATAATTTCTACTCTGCAGTAATTGCAAAAAGTCTACCAGAGGAATATCAAGGAAAAATAAGTGGTGTTACCTAAAATCGGGAGGGGAGAAAGCCAGCATAGTTCAGAAATTATAAAGTCATAATTTTATTGCCTGTGATTATATCAGAAGAGAAATTTTAAAGTTGTAAGGCTAGGAAAACTATTCTGGTTCATTTTCCTCCTAAAATTACCAAGAATAATTATGTCAACTAAAAAGAACAAAAGGAAATATTCCTGCTGAGTCCCATACGAAATTACATTGGGAAAAAAGAAATTAAGAAGCGGAATAATCATACTATAGAAATGAAGGCAATCCAGAAAGCAATCCAAAAAGAATACCCACTGGCTGGTGAAAACAATAATTGAATATTTAACAAAGCATTAAAAGCAAGTTAAAAATAGTAAGAATAGATAAAAGAATAACATAACATAAGGAATAACATAAACTAGAAACAAACTCAAATATTTAAGGTAAATAAAGAAAAGGAAGATTTGAAAAGAGGAGGTTACCTGAAGATAGGGCCTAAGACAGAGATCTGCATGTATGTGATTCTATTACCAATGTGTTCTTCAGAAGAAATAAAATTTTTGAGGGAGTGAGGGGAGCTGGGTAGGAAAGGAGACAAATCTGAGCGAGGATGTGGTCTCAGGTCAGACTTTGGTCTGGTCCAAGGTGTGCAAGTTGATGAGAACCAAGGAGGATGTATGCACAGTAGAGTTGTTTCTACCAGTAGGCAAGAAGTCTAGTCTTTCATGCCCCACATCAGACAGTCATGAGTTGTTGGCCATTTCCCAAGAAGTATGTGATCTCCCAGCAAGATGGGCCTATCAGCTATGAGCACTTCTGGAGAAAATAACACTTGTGAGTTTTCAATAGTCAATATTCACAGCAGCAAAGGAATGGGTGCATCAGCTTCTTAAAGACGTCTCCTGTCTCCCTTAAAGTTAGTTTTAAGGAAATAATATCACATTTATTATTTTTTGACAGCAACATCTTATTCCAGAAGACAATGGAAGGACATATTTAAGATATTCCAAAGGAAGAAAATAAATTTTATAGCCAGACAAAATGTTCTTCAAGTTCAAAGACTCCTAAGAAACTGTGATGAACATAAAGAAATTTAGAGAATATTGCTCCAATGAGTATTTCCTAGTATATCTACTTGAGCATGAATTCCACTAAACCCAAATGACTGGAGAATTATCAATATTATACACATATAACAAGATCAAAAGATGGTGACAAGGGAAGAAGTATTACAGATAATAGTATGATGCAAGATCGGAGAAGGCAATGGCACCCCACTCCAGTATCCTTGCCTGGAGAATCCCAGGGACAGGGGATCCTGGTGGGCTGCTGTCTATGGGGTCACACAGAGTTGGACACGACTGCAGCGACTTAGCAGCAGCAGCAGCATAATGCAAAACAGATCCCTGGTGTGTGTATATGTGCTCAGTCGTTTCTGACTCTTTGAGACCCCGTGGATTGTAGCCTGACGCCAGACTCCTCTGCCCATGGAATTTTCCAGGTAGGAATACTGGAGTGGGTTGCTATTTCCTACTCCAGGTGATCTTCCTCACCTAGGGATCGAACCCATGTCTCCTGCAGTGGTAGGCGGATTCTTTATTACCGTGCCAACTGGGAAGATGTACAGTAAAACAGTCTGGAATGAAGAGAATGTATGGAAAACACAATCGCACCAATTAGGATTCTTAAACATATTATTTTAAAGAAGATAGGTTGAGGAAATAAAACATTACTTACTAATAAAAATGGGATTTCCCAGGCGGCACTGGCGGTAAAGTACCGGCCTGCCAAGGCAGGGGGCAAAGAGACACAGGTTTGACCTCTGGGTCGGGAAGATCCCCTGATGGAGGGCATGGCAATCCACTCCAGTATCCTTGCCTGGAGAATCCCATGGATAGAGGAGCCCGGCGAGCTATAGTCTATCCTTCCTTCTGGATATTTGGAATGTGTCTTTCTTGCAGCCTTTGGCTGCTAATGCCTCTACACAGTTTTGAAATATTATTTATATTTTCAGGTCTGATAACCAGATCAAACTTCTGTCTGAATAAACAAATGGTCAGTCAATGAATTGGGCCAGTTTTACATTTCAACACCCTGTGTGCCTGAGCCTTTCATTCCTTGTAAATCAATTTGGAGGAATCTGCTATGTACATTAAACTTCTTACCCAGTTTTTAAATCTGTCTTGCCTTTTATTTTTCCATGACCTTTCTAAGCTCTCCTCCATGTATGTGTATAGTTTTCCCATCCGTCAGGGATGTATGAGGAGCCTGTCTCAGCACTTTCATTGCTCCCTCATTTTCATGATATCTTGGGACGATGACAACAACTAGCAAAGCTGTAAGTTTCCCCCATGTATTTTGCAACAAATCCACCATATTTAGTTGTTAAAGCCTGGGCTCCAAATATAGCCTCTTCTCCCTGGCACCAAATTTGTTGCTTTTCATGGCCACACTCATATTGCAAAGCTATAGTTCTCACAAACCAACACTAAGCTGGTTTTCTCATCTCTTACAGAGATGAGAGCAGCTGCAGGCAAGAACACACACACCTGCTGTTCTTATGTAAAGCCTTAGCAGTTATTAAAGACTGAATGCCTCTCAATTTGTTATCTGCATTTCATTTATTCCCATAGCTTCAAATTCTTGCTTTTGAAAATTTTATACTATTTTTTTGTTTATTTTTCAAAAATGATTTGCCAATCCCTTTATTCTGCCATAATCAGAATTCCTCAGTTTTTTTTAATTTATTTTTATGTGTGATAATATAAAAGTGCGGGCATGATTTTAAAGTCTTTATCTGCATGAGACAAATATTGAAATGTTTATGATAAAATTATATGATGCCAAAATTTGCTTTAAAATAATTTTTATCTCAAAGAATAGCTGGAGAAACAGATGAAACAAGACTGGATGTGAGCTAATAAATGTAGAAGCAGGGTAACAGGTAACTGGAGATTCATCACAGTTTTCTCTAGTTTTGTGTATATTTGATCTTATTCACAAAAATTCTTTAATTAGAGAGAATAATTAAACACTTGAAATCCTATTAGTTATGTGAAGCATCAGGAATAGAACCAGACAAATATACTGTGTTCTGTTGCAGTGTATTATAATGAAAGACTACACTGATAATTTCTCTTCTCAGATTAATTCAGACTCCTTTCAAAGGCAAGCTATCAGCCTACCGAGACTGCAATAGAAATGACTATCATCTCTATATTTGCTTTCTTCTTTATCAAAAACTATATAATAAAAACTATAGCTTTACATTTATTGAGTGCTTACTTTTACTAGATACTGCATTTCACATTTGGCATGCCTTGCCAAAAGTCAATGCTTGGTGTCCAAAATTCTGATAGACGTGTGGCTACTTCCTGCTCTTCTGTCTCATGAAATTTAGAGGGGAAAAAAGTAGCAGAAAATTAAAAATAATAAATTTGATCAAAATTGTGAAGAAAGGGTTCGAGCATAGCTCAACATCACTGCTGTGTTCCCAAGAAGAATCTTGCGCTCTGTATGGAAAGTGGTGGTAAACTCACAGATGACATAGAATGCAGAGAGCCACAGCACATGCGGCACACGTATGCCTCTGTATTGCATGCATGCTGTCGTTCAGTTGACTCTACAGACCCCATGGATTGTAGCCCACCAGGCTCCTCTGTCTGTGGGATTTTCCAGGCAAGAATGCTGGAGCAGGTTGTCATTTCCTCCTACAAGGGATCTTCCCACTCAGAGATCAAACCTTGTCTCCTGCATTGGCAGGTGAATTCTTTACCACCGAGCCACCTGGAAAGCACAAGCCTCAGTATTAGGCGTATGTAAACTGTTCTTAAATGGCTTAGCTGTGCATGCCTCAGTGACCATGAGGCAGGCCAGTTTCCTGTGTTCAGACCCCACAGGTCAAGAGCTAGAGTCTAAGTGGGATTCATGGAGCCATGCTGTCTGCCTGGGCAGGGAAATGGATCCATTAACCATGAGGACCTATTGCATTGCAAGGGATTGATTCTGTATGTGCTCTTTCCTCTGGTTATGAGTAAGTACTGTACTATTTCAGTTTGCTGTACATGTTTTCTGTTCTTAGCAACCCTGCCTCATGCACTGGTGTCTTCCCTTGGGTGGTATTTACCTGCCTTTTGATCCTGGCTCACTCATGTCATAGTCTATTCTGTGATACAGCCTGATCACCTAGTGAAACAATAATCTTACACTGTATCTTTGGTATCAGTTAAGGATGCATTGGAAAAGTTTGAACAGCTATAGACTGAGAGAGGTGAATAAGGTAAAGAAAATATTCTAATATCACTAGAGTAGAAGTCCAGGGTTTGTTGCAACCCCCTAGGAGTCCCTCTTTCTGGGTTTAGGAGACTCTTCCAAAATGCTTCCCTCATAGCTCAGTTGGTAAAGAATCCTGCTGCAATGCAGGAGACCCTGGTTCGATTCCTGGGTTGGGAAGATCCCCTCAAGAAGGGAAAGGCTACACAATCCAGAATTCTTGGGCTTCCCTTGTGGCCCAGCTGGTAAATAATCTGCCTCAATGTGGGAGACCTGGGTTTGATCCCTGGGTTGGGAAGATCTCCTGGAGAAGGGAAAGACTACCCACTTCAGTATCCTGGCCTGAAGAATTCCATGGACTGTATAGTCCATGGGGTCGCAAAGAGTTGGACGACTGAGCGACTTTCACTTTCCAAAATGCAATCAGGGCCCTAGAAAAAAAATTACAGATAAATACAGGTCCTCAGGGCTTTCCAGGTAGCGCTAGTGGTAAAGAACCCATCTGTCAGTGCAGGATACACAAGAGACGTGGATTTGATCACTGGGTTGGGAAGATCCCCTGGAAGAAGACTTAGCAACCCATTCCTGTATTCTTGCCTGGGAAATCCTATGGACAGAGGAGCCTGGTGGGCTGAAGTCCATAGAGTCTCACAGAGTTGGACACAACTGAAGCAACTTAGCATGCATGCATCCATAGGTCCTCAAGGTCTAACTTTGGCTCACTCTACATGTTTAGCTTAATCTTGAGAAATTTCTCCTGCAATACAAGTCATGGTATCCTGGGTATGATGTAGACATTGCTTGTCAAGGAAACAGTGAGTTGTTAGCTGGGCACTGGGCTTTCAGCCCCTACATTGGGATAGCCAGAGAATGAGGGGATCAGCTCTTATGACTGCTGATTCAATTTTCACTTTTATCAGAAAAGATTCTGCTCTATCAAAGTTCTAAATTTCTTACAGTGGCTTTGAAATAGAAATCTTTGAAAACCTCTTTCTCTGCTGACACAGATCATGAGTCATCAGTCTATATAAGGACATATTGTCATCTTCATGTGAATATTTTGACTTGACTTACAATTTGACAGCTAATGTATTATGGAGTCAATTCAACATTATTACTCTGCTCATACAGACCTGGAAACTTGTCCATAAAGTACTCAGTTGACTGAGGATACTCCCCTGTTACCTTCTTGTAACCTAAGAAGGTCCTTCTAAACAATCATGTCTGAAAGCATGCTGTGAATAGACAAATGAGGCAGGAAAAGGACTGGACTCATTTGATCAGGGACACTAGAAATCAAATCTTTTCCCCATAAGATGACTGCTTTTGTCATATTTCACAGAATGAACAGATATTTTCCAATAGCCTTGAAAACTGATCATGTGAATTCTGGACTTCAGATGAGAAACACAGAGGGAAGCAAATGGAAATCAGACCCAGTAAAATTCCCCAATAAATACACAACCTTCTGCATTTATTAACCTGGCCACCTGACCCACTGAAATCTTATTATCCTTTTTCTTTTCCTTAGTGGTAGAAAAGGATTTATTTAAATCCTTTAAATTATATCCTTATTACCTAAGCTTCTGAATTTGAGATTTAGTAATCTTTACTCTTTGAAAAAGAGATCATTTTGTTTTTGCTTGTATAATCATCCCAACTCCTGCATCATTGACTAAGTCCGGCTGAAAAGTCTGGTGTTAGGTCTCATTTATTGGTGTACATTTTGGATTAGCAGATGTTGCCTGAGAGAAATGAGAGGGGTCATAACAATGTGAAACCATTTTCTTTGCATACTGCCAAATAGTCATCATTACTTAAAAGATTCAAGAAGGCTGGATGGAGTGAAGTAAGCCAGAAAGAAAAACACCAATACAGTATACTAACGCACATATATGGAATTTAGAAAGATGGTAACGATAATCCTGTATGCGAGACAGCAAAAGAGACACAGATGTATAGAACAGTCTTTTGGACTCTGTGGGAGAGAGAGAAGGTGGGATGATTTGGGAGAATGGCATTGAAACATGTATAATATCATATGTGAAACGAATCACCAGACCAGGCTCGATGCATGATACAGGATGCTCCGGGCTGGTGCACTGGGATGACCCTGAGGGATGGTACGGGGAGGGAGGTGGGAGGGGGGTACAGGATGGGGAACATGTGTACACCCGTGTTGATGTATGGCAAAAACCAATACAATATTGTAAAGTAATTGGCCTCCATTTAAAATAAATAAATTTATATTTTAAAAAAAAGGCTGGATGATGGAAAGTAATTACTTTGCTTTTTAAGCTCTGCTGTTTTCATAATAGTAGCATAAGAATTTCATTTGGGAGTAAAAGGATCTGCTGGTACAAGTATACCACATATTACCTTCAGAGTTTACTTTGAGCTATTTGATTTAATGCACCAAAATGGTTTTTTTTTGCGTCTTTGCTGAAGCAACACATCCATGAGGCTACTTGATATACTTGATCCCGCTACTCTGGTATCATTTTTTTCCCATAGCATTTATTGCCTTTTAAAAACTGTATAGTTTACACTGATTTTCGTTTTAATGTTTGTCATTTATTTTCTGCTACTCTGCCAGAATGTAAATGTCATATAGGCAAGGATATTTGTGTGTTTTGCTCTCTGATATACCATAAGTCCACAAAAAACAAGTCAGGCACGTAGTTGGTATTCAAAAATAATTTTTTAATTATTGAAAGCATCCATGACACTAATAGCACAAAGGTGACTTTCTATTGCTCCAGAGTTGATTGGTTTTACACAATAAATATCTAAAACCCACCAAATTTTGAAGTCTAGTTAGTCTAATTTCCTTAGTCCTTCTGAATAATGCTAACTTATTCAGAGCATGTGTAATTAATATGGCTTATATACTAGATATATTTTGCTTCTGGGACTCCTTAACTTGTCCTTTCTTTAGTGAACTTAACTATTTTTAATTCTTTTTCAAGTCCAAGAAAAAATTTCTAAATGAGAATCATTTATGAATTTTTCCCAATTTTATATTCTGTTACATCTGAGAACTTTCAAAAATTATATTCATGTTTTTGTGTCTGTGTGTTTTACAACATAACCTCTGATAAGAGGAATAAGAGTTCCTTATTAGAAGAAATACTACATATTAGATGTTTTATATTAAGTATGAAAAGAAAGTGAAAGTTGCTCAGTCCTGTACAACTCTTTGAAACCCATTGACGACACATTCCATAGAATTCTCCAGGCCAAAATACTGGAGTGGGTAGCTATTCTCTTCTTCAGAGAATATTTCCAACCCAGGGATCAAACCCAGGTCTCACATATTGCAGGCAGATTCTTTAGCAGCTGAGCCACCAGGGAAACCGTACATTAGTTATACAAACACTGTATCATTCTGTTTTCCTGGTAAGATCCGGTTGTCTTTCTCAGCTACATTGGAGGCTGATTCAAGAAACAGCAGTGGTAGCTTTGAACTACTCTATAATCTCATCCTGGTTTGATTCAAATTCTCTAAGTCTTTAATATCAGTCTCTAATGGCTTCTTTTTCCCCAAAATAGTTTAGACTCTATCTTCAAAACTGTCTCGGTAATGTTGAGATATCCACAGCATCCTGGTACATATGTGCTTGCAAACAAATCTAACCTTGTTCTCTGACTATGGCCTACTGGTTAAGATACCTTGTCACTGTTTCCTGGTGAAGCTTGTTACTATTGCCCACTATACATCCCTAAGCTCTGTCATGGTATGTAGGGAGGAAGAGAGTGAATGGCTCTTTTGAAAAGCAAGGTGGAATTTTACTTCGTCCCAAAGCCTCCAGAAGCTTTAATGAACACAGCTGGTTTAAAAAGCAATCCATCATGTTAGCGTGGGATTGCAGGGTAGCAGCAAGTCTCGCTGAGTCACCTCCATCTTTCTCATCTATCTTTTGTACTCTTTCTTATATCTGAAGTTGCTAAATTTTGTATTTTATTTTTTAGGAAAGAGCAAAACCCCCATATATATATTTTGAGTCACCATTTTGTAGCAATTGCAAAAGCAGCCATCTAACTTGAGTTTAATTAAGACACTAGAGGCCTTCCTAGGTGGTGCTAGTGGTAAAGAACCCTCCTGTCAATGCAGGAGACATCAGAAAGGTGGGTTCCATCCCTGGGTAGGAAGATTCCCTGGAGGAGGGCATGGCAACCCACTCTAGTATTCTTGCCTGGAGAAGCCCATGGACAGAGGAGTCTGGTGGGCTACAGTCCATGGGGTCACAAAGACTTGGACATGACTGAAGCATCTGAGCACACACACAGGACACTAGAAATTTTGTGATGGGCATTCCTGCTATAAAGGAAAAGTTTAGTCTGGATGCAGAGGACAATTTACAGAGGATGAGGAACTGCATTAGTTAAGCTACTGTAGCAGAACACCGCAGCTGGTTGACTTAAAAATCAAACATCTATTTCTCTCAGTTCTGGAGGTTAGAAGTCTAAGACCAAGAAGGCTGAAGACCCAGGGTCTGGTAAGAGCACTCTTCCTAGGTTGCATATGGCCACCCTCTCACTGTATGGCAGAGAAGAGACAGGGGTGATGCAAGCTCTCTCATGGTTTTGAAGGAAAATCAGCAGCTACAAAGTCAGGCAGAAAATGTCAGGCCGATGTGTGACATACTGATATGTGACAGGCTGAAAAAGCCCTCAGTGTTTCTTGAGGATTTCACCCTCATGACCTAATTACCGACCAAAGGCCCCATCTCCTAACACCATCATCCTGAAGGTTAATATTTCAACATATGGATTTTGGGGAGACACAATCATTAAGCTCATGGTAAGGGGTGAAAGAAAATGAAAGTGAGAATTGCTCAGTCATGTCCAACTCTTTGTGACCCCATGGAATTGTCCATGGAATTCTCCAGGCCAGAATACTGGAGTGGGTAGCCGTTGCCTCTCCAGGGAATCTTCCCAACCCAGGGACCAAACCCAGGTTTCTTGTATTGCAGGCGGATTCTTTACCAGCTGAGCCACCAGGGAAGTCCAAGAACACTGGAGTGTGTAGACTATCCCTTCTCCAGGGGCTCTTCCAGGTTCAGGAGTTGAACCGGGGTCTCCTGCATTGCAGGTGGATTCTTTACCAGCTGAGCTATCAGAGAAGAGGTGCCAACCTACTAATCCAAGAGAGATGAAGACCCAAATATTACTTTTAAAGCCATCTTTTCTTTCTTCAATTTTTCAATAGAAATTTACAGTTGTGAGTATGAGAAGCAATGATAACTTTTAGCCAAATTTACTGAGTTAGTTATGGGTATGCCACTATATGCGGCTCCCTCGGTGGCTCAGCTGTAAAGAATCTGTCTCTAAAGCAGGAGCTTTAGGAAATGCAGTTTCAATCCCTGGGTCAGGATGATCCCCTGAAGAAGGGCATGGCAACTCACAACAGTATTCTTGCCTGGAGAATCCCACGGACAGAGGAACCTGGCGGGCTACAGTCCATCGGGTTGCAAAGAGTCGGACACAACTGAAGTGGCTTGGCATGCACGCACACACATGTTGCTACATAAATGCAAGATAATACTAACATGAACTCAAAGTAACAAAACCCTGAGATTATGACTAAGTTAAGATCAAAATATGGCATTTGTTTATTCAATACATACTCACTGAGTGCTTAATATATGACTAGGTAGCAGATGACTTACAAAATTCTCTATCCTTGTCTTCACGGATCTAAGTATAGAGGAAAAGGTGATGGCACCCCACTCCAGTACTCTTGCCTGGAAAATCCCATGGACAGAGGAGTCTGGTAGGCTGCAGTCCATGGAGTCGCTAGAGTCGGATACGACTGAGTGACTTCACTTTCACTTTTCACTTTGATGCATTGGAGAAGGAAATGGCAACGCACTCCAGTGTTCTTGCCTGGAGAACCCCAGGGAAGGGGGAGCCTGGTGGGCTGCCATCTATGGGATTGCACAGAGTCAGACACGACTGAAGCGACTTAGCAGCAGCATGTGACTATCAAGTACTGATTACCAGCTGACCACTGTATTTGTGGCTTGCACAGAAATGCCCACAACAATAGTCCTGAACACCAATAAATACATATTTGGCCACCTGTTACGTGACAGGCATCGTGCTAGATGTTTAGTGTACAAGATATGGATTAGCCATGATCATTGTTCGTAAAGATGGTGTGATGTAAAATAAAAGAATTAATAGCTACTAATGAGGCTGAATGGACATCGGGTTTCTTGATTGAAGCCAGTAAAATAGTAGACAGGCCTTTAAAAGCAAAATAAATGAAAGGCAAAGAAATATAATTCTTAAAACCTAAGAACTTTTTCAATTTTTTTCTAAGTGGTTTCAAAGGAAAATCAGAAGCTACAGAGTAAGGCAAAAAATGTCAGGTCAACATGTGACAGGCTGGAAAAATCCTCAACGTTCTTCACGATCAGTCACTGAAAACATGAAATAGCATGAGGCCATCTTTTAAAGAAGCAATAATTTAACTGAAATTGATCACTTAGGGAAGATAAAGTATTACTGAGCTCAAGTGTGTCTATCCACACTTGCTGAACTATCTCTAAACAAAATCCACAGAGGCAAAGGATGAAACTGAATTGATATATATACACAGTCCACAGTCACATGAATCTTCAGTCAATTCAGAGACAAAGAACAGACAGTTTCACAGTTCTCAAGGTTATTTAAATATTAATCTGGAAAAGAAGTAAAAGACCAACAATGTGTTTTATGTATAAAAACAATTATTGTAAAAAGAAAAATTTTAAAGTATTGTGAAATTAATATTAGCCTTAAAAACACTCAGTTAAAATGTCACTGCAGGTTGATTAATGAAAACATATGAAAAGGGCATGGAATTAATATAAAGAAGCTACATTTGTGAAGGTGACATTACTCTCATTGTGACTGCTATTGTTTATTTGCCAGAAACAAAATACAGTTAATTAAAAAATATCTTCAAAATGTGTTAGCGAAGGCATTTTTAAGACTTGAAAAAGTACAGAATTATGCAATATGTCTTAAAAATAAAAACGATTCAATATTAATTATCTTTCAAATCATAAAGAGCAGTAAATAACAGTCAGTATTGATAGGTCAATGTAGAAATTATTCTCCTGGCACAGGCATGACTGATATTTCTTCAGAATTCTCAAGTATGTTACAGAAAGGAGCTCTGATGGGTAGGATGAGCTTTAAGTCAAGAAATAAACATACTCCAGAACTATCATTGATGTTCCAAAATTAAATATGAAAAGTGTGTAGATTGTTCAACTGACAAAACTCAAACATAGAATGACAACAGGTGAGGTGAAGTCACTCAGTCATGTCCGACTCTTTGCAACCCCATGGACTGTAGCCTACCAGGCTCCTCCGTCCATGGGATTCTCTAAGCAAGAATACTGGAGTGGTTTGCCATTTCCTTCTCCAGGGGATCTTCCTGACCCAGGGATCGAACCCAGGTCTCCTGTATTGGAGGCAGACGCTTTAACCTCTGAGCCACCAGAGAAGCCCATTAGAATGACAATGGAAGATGCCTAAAAACAAAAATCACCTGACCAACATGGGGCTGCACGAGTTATATCATTTTTATCTCTCTTTCACAATTGTTATTTGTAATTCTAAGGCATATTAAAAAGCAGAGACATTGCTTTGCCAACAAAGGTCCGTCTAGTCAAGGCTATGGTTTTTCCTGTGGTCATGTATGGATGTGAGAGTTGGACTGTGAAGACAGCTGAGTGCCAAAGAATTGATGCTTTTGAACTGTGGTGTTGGAGAAGACTCTTGAGAGTCCCTTGGACTGCAAGGAGATCCAACCAGTCCATCCTAAAGGAGATCAGTCCTGGGTGTTCTTTGGAAGGAATGATGCTAAAGTTGAAACTCCAATACTTTGGCCACCTCATGCGAAGAGTTGACTCATTGGAAAAGACTCATGCTGGGAGGGATTGGGGGCAGGAGGAGAAGGGGATGACAGAGGATGAGATGGTGGGATGTCATCACCAACTCGATGGATGTGAGTTTGAGTGAACTCCGGGAGTTGGTGATGGACAGGGAGACATGGTGTGCTGCAATTCACAGGGTCACAAAGAGTCGGACATGACTGAGCGAACTGAACTGAACTGAAGGCAAAGTCAGGTTTTAGAGTACTTGGAAAAAATTTCAGAGCCACTGCCACAGTGATTTGGGAGGAACTAACTGTAGAGCTGTGCACAGACGAATCAGAGGTTCCACCTGGCTCCCCTTGTCCTTGAGTCCTGCCCCCATCATCTGAAGCAATGGGTTGGTGGAGGAAAGTTCAGTGTTGGTGGAAAAAGTCTTGTGGTTTACATTTAGGAGAAACAACAACAGCAACATTACCAGCCTTGAGAAATAGGTTAGCAGGGCTGGTATATAAGTAGCAGTGTATACGCAGTCCATTATAAACCATGGAGGAAAATGAATTTCTCATCCAAAGGTAAAACAACAAGTGTTTATTACTCCTCTGAATAAATTTCATGCAAACCACTTCCAATACCATATCACATTGATTTAAATCAAAAAGCCTTGTCTCTTTGCAATTCTACATTAAAATAACCCTTATTCTTATCAGTTTCACCATGGCAAATGCCTGATTCATGGTTGGATGCTATACAGTTTAATATTCTCTAAAAAGACTAAAAGGATTTTATGACCTGTCTAGAAGGAGGAATTAGACAACTCTCAACCATCTCTTTGGATAGCCAATGGAATTTTAATATTGCATAAAAACAAGTTGTACTTTTTAACAAAAGGAGGCCTTAGAAACTGAAAATCAGTCAGAATTCTAGAAAAGCCTCAATGACATGGAAAGTCCTCAGAATCATAATATCTCCCTCGTTAGCTGTCAGAACATCACCAAATGTCATTTGTGAGTCTCTTCTTCTTTTAAAAAAGAATAATGTACAAAACAGCATCATTAGGAAGAGTTCAGTAAGATTACTTTTTCTAAAATTTTAAATCATGAAAGAATTTTTCATCTCACCAAAAGAAAAAAATCAGTATTATTTTTAAAGCTGTCAACTGTAGAGGGAACATCTGCAATAGGTGAGGAGGAGGAAACAAAGAACAGTGTTGTCTGGCTTCATTACCTGTCTAAAGAAGCACAGTAACAATCGGTCAAAGGGAATAAAAAGTATTGCTTGGATGCTCCTAGGATATCTCTCAAAAATGTTGCCTATGATATATGGAAGGCTTCCGTGGTGTCTCAGTGGTAAAGTTTACGCCTGCCAATGCAGGAGCCATTGGAAACACAGGTTTGATCCCCAAGTTGGGAAGATCCCCTGGAGAAGGGACATGGCAACCAACTCCAGTATTCTTGCCTGGGAAATTTCATGGATAGAGAAACCTGGCAGGTTACAGTCTATGGGCTCACAAAAAAGTTGGACATGACTTAGTGGCCCAACTACTACAAATAATATATGGACAACAGGGAAGAAGATATCACTGAAAAAGGCTGCACAGTCAAAATTTGTATATACATCTGTATATACAACCTTTCCTAATGGAAGAGAATATGCATGTAGAGCTTCACAGTGAAGGAAGGTATCTAAACCTGCCTCTTGTTAATAGGGATATATACTACTACTACTACTAAGTCACTTCAGTCGTGTCCGACTCTATGTGACCCCATAGACGGCAGTCCACCAGGCTCCCCCCTCCCTGGGATTCTCCAGGCAAGAACACTGGAGTGGGTTGCCATTTCCTTCTCCAATGCATGAAAGGGAAGTCGCTCAGTCGTGTCTGACTCTTAGCGACCCCATGGACTACAGCCCACCAGGCTTCTCCATCCATGGGATTTCCCAGGCAAGAGTACTGGAGTGGGGTGCCATTGCCTTCTCTGAGGGATATATAAGCAACTATTAACTCCCTTGGACATTTGGCCTTATCAATCGGGATAGTGGAAGATTCCATGCATAACACAGCCATCAGTGTAGTCAGCTGCCAGCCTGCGGTGGGTAATGACTGGCCAAAGCAATGGGGAAAGCCGTTCTAGAAAAAAAATCAGAAATAAATCTTGCTTTGAAGCTGAGCTCTAAACATTTGGGAACTGAGCACAGAGATCAAAGTTGAAGATGTGCTTGTGGAGTTCATGAAACTATCCTTGCTGTGCCACAAAATGGAATTCGGCTGATGAAAATGTATATTAAATTTGCTTAAGTGCATGTTAAAAGACACATTGGCCTGTTAAGAAAACTGTGGTAAGGCCATTTCTTTATCTTCTGATAAACAGTTATGACACATTCCATCAGATTATCTATATTTCTTGAATGTGCATGCATCATTCATGAAAAAAAATCATTTTCAAAGTCTGTAACTCCTAAAGGAAGATTATCTCCCTTTATTTGGGGGAAAAAAAGATGTATATTATCCTTCACAATCCCTTTTGTGCTTGTTCAGTTCAGTTCAGTTCATTCTCTCAGGGGTGTCTGACTCTTTAAGACCCAATGGACTGCAGCATGCCAGGCCTCCCTGTCCATCACCAACTCCCGGAGCTTACTCAAACACAAGATCATTGAGTAGGTGATGCCATCCAACCAACTCACCCTCTGCTGTCCCCAGCTCCTCCTGCCATCAATCTTACCCACATCAGTGTCTTTTCAGATGAGTCAGGTCTTTGCATCAGGTGGCCAAAGTATTAGAGTTTCAGCATCAGTCCTTCCAATGAATATTCAGGACTGATTTTCTTTAGGATGGACTGGTTAGGTCTCCTTGCTATCCAAGGGAATCTCAGGAGTCTTCTCCAACACCACATTTCAAAAGCATCAATTCTTCGGCACTCAGCTTTCTTTATAGTCCAACTCTCACATCCATATGTCACTACTAGAAACACCACAGCCTTGACTAGACGGACTTTTGTTGGCAAAGTAATGTCTCTGCATTTTAATATGCTGTCTATGTTGGTCATAACTTTTCTTCCAAGGAGCAAACATCTTTTAATTTCATGGCTGCAGTCATGATCTACAGTGTTTTTTGAGCCCTCCAAATAAAATATGTCACTGTTTCCACTATTTCCCCATTTATTTTCCATGCAGTGATGGGGTCAGATGCTATGATTTTAGTTTTCTGAATGTTGAGCTTTAAGCCAACTTTCCTCTTTCACTTTCATCAAGAGGCTTTTTAGTTCTTCTTTGCTTTCTGCCATAAATGTGGTGTCATCTGCACATGTGAGGTAATTGATATTTCTCCCAGAAATCTTGATTCCAGCTTATGCTTTGTCCAGCCCAGCATTTCTCATTATGCACTCTGCGTATAAGTTAAATAAGCAGGGTGACAATATACAGCCTTGACATACTCCTTTTCCTATTTGGAACCAGTCTGTTGTTCCATGTCCAGTTCTAACTGTTGCTTCTTGACCTGCATACAGATTTCTCAGGAGGCAGGTCAGGTGGCCTGGTATGCCCATCTCAATAAGAATTTTCTACAGTTTGTTGTGATCCACACAGTCAAAGGCTTTGGCATAGTCAATAAAACAGAAACAGATGTTGTCCTGGAACTCTCTTGCTTTTTCCATGATTCAGTGGATGCTGGTAATTTTATCTCTGTTTCCTCTTCTCAGCTATTTGTAAGGCCTCGACAGACAACCATTTTGCCTTTTGCTTTTCTTTTTCTTGGGGATCGTCTTGATCACTGCCTTCTGTACAATGTGATGAACCTCTGTCCATTGTTCTTCAGGCTCTCTGTCTATTAGATCTAATCCCTTGAATCAATTTGTCACTTCCTCTGTATAATCATAAGGGATTTGCTTTAGGTCATACTTGAATGCTGCTCAGTCACTTCAGTCGTGTCCAACTCTGTGTGACCCCATAGATGGCAGCCCACCAGGCTCCCCCGTTCCTGGGATTCTCCAGGCAAGAACACTGGAGTAGGTTGCCATTTCCTTCTCTAATGCATGAAAGTGAAAAGTGAAAGTGAAGACACTCAATTGTGCCCGACCCTCAGCGACCCCACGGACTGCAGCCTTCCAGGCTCCCCTGTACATGGGATTTTCCAGGCAAGAGTACTGGAATGGGGTGCCATTGTCTTGTAGTTTTCCCTACTTTCCTCAATTTCAGTCTGAATTTGGCAATAAGGAGTTCATGATCTGAGTCACAGTCAGCTCCCGGTCTTGTTTATGCTGACTGTATAGAGCTTCTCCATCTTTGACTGCAGAGAATATAATCAATTGATTTCAGTATTGACCATCTGGTGATGTCCATGTGTAGTGTCATCTCTTGTGTTATTGGAAGAGGGTGTTTACTCTGACCAGTATGGTCTCTTGGCAAAATTCTATTAGCATTTGCTCTCCCTCATTCTGTACTCCAAAGCCAAATTTGCCTGTTACTCCAGGTATCTCTCACTTCCTACTTTTGCATTCCAGTCCCCTATAATGAAAAGGACATCTTTTTGGGGTGTTACTTTTAGAAGGTCTTGTAGTTTTTCACAGAACCATTCAACTTCAGCTTCTTCCATGTTACTGGCCAGGGCATAAACTTGGATTACTATGATATTGAATGGTTTGCCTTGGAAATGAACAGAGATCATTCTGTCATTTTTGAGATTTCATCCAAGTACTGAATTTCGGACTCTTGTTGACTATAATGGCTACTCCATTTCTTCTAATGGATTCTTGCCCAGAGTAGTAGATGTAATGATCATCTGAGTTAAATTCACCCATTCCAGTCTATTTTAGTTCACTGATTCCTGAAATGTTGATATTCACTCTTGCCATTTCCCATTTGACCACTTCTGATTTGCCTTGATTCATGGACCTAACATTCCAGGTTCCTATGCAATATTGCTCTTTACAGCATTGGAATTTACTTCCATCACCAGTCACATCCACAATTGTGTGTTGTTTTTGCTTTGGCTCCATCTCTTCATTCTTTCTGGAGTTATTTCTCCACTGATCTCCAGTAGCGCACCTATTGACCTGGGGAGTTCATCTTTCAGTGTCCTATCTTTTTGCCTTTCCATACTGTTCATGGGGTTCTCAAGGCAAGAATACTGAAGTGGTTTGCCATTCCCTTCTCCATTGGGCCACGTTTTGTCAGAGCTCTCCACCATGACCCATCTGTCTTAGGTGGCCCTATGTGGCATGGCTCATAGTTTTATTGAGCTAGAAAAGGCTGTGGTCCTTGTGAACAGACTGGTTAGTTTTCTGTGATTGTGGTTTGCTTGCTCAGGTTACTTAAATCACAATAATGACATAACCTAATGATTTGGTTTACTCTACTCTTTGTCTCTGAATACACTTTTTTAACTTCTGTTTTGATTTTAATCTTTTCCTTTGTAGCTCAGATGGTAAAGAATCCACCTGCAAAGTGAGAGACCCAGGTTAGATCCCTGGGTCAGAAAGATCCCTGGAGAAAAGAATGGCAATCCATGCCAGTATTCTTGTCTAGAGAATTCCATGGACAGAGGAGACTGGTGGGCTATAGTCCATGGGATCTCAATGAGACAGATGTGACTGAGTGAATAACACTTTGATTTTAATAGTCAATTAAAAATGTCTAGAGTTATAAGATATATCAACTTCTCAAAAATAAAAACAGCTCAAACATTAATTATTGTTTTATCATCAAATTTCAGAATATTTGGGCTTTCCCTACCTGACCAAATTTACTGAACAAATATTTAGGGATTCCTTGGGCTTCTCCAATATTTGGAGTTGTTCAGCCTTCTAGCACTCTAATTGTGTGTGTACTAAATTCTGTGTTTTGATTTGTATCACTTTGCCTCACCATGTGATGTTCTAGGCAGTTTCTTTTGACCTACCAAATTTCCAAATTGTGAAGTTTCTTTGTAAGTATTTCAAAATGGCTAATGTATTTAGCCATTTTTAAAAATATTAGTTATAGTTTTCATTTCTAGAGTTTTTATTTTTTTTTAATCTATAATATTTTCTTATAGATATACGTACCTTGCTTGCTTTTAGTTTTTGAATGTAGTGAGAATATTTGCTTTATCTTTTCTTGATACTGACAGTGTTTGAAGTCTTTCAGGTCTGTTTCTGTGTCTATTGTTTCTGCTGTTTCCCTCAAAAATGCTTTGCTTCCATTTAAGTTCACAGCTTAAGGGACTTTTTTTAAATTAAAAACTAGGAGATAGAAATCTGGGATGTGTGTCCACAGGAAAAGTCCCCGTGATTACAACATCTTGGGGAAGACGTCCCCTCACACTGCATCCTGGTCAGCTCCGTGCAGTGTAAGATGTTAGAATTTTCCCTTCATGCAAAATACCACCAAAACCAAAGTTCCAGTTCTCAGTGTTGCCAGTGTGCCCTCAGCACAAAAGCAGTCACAAAACCCTGCTTACCTGTCTGTGTTCCCACTTTCATTCGTATTTTCATTCATATCTTCTTCCTCTATGGTCATGTCTTCAATATTTAAAAAATAATAAAAATGTATTACATAAGACATTTATGAATTTTTTCCAGTAGGGTATATTGTCTAAATAAGCTAGCTCATTATGTGATTGTAAAGGGAATTTCTTCTTCTTCTTCTTTTTTTTTTTTTTGTCTGTATAGAAGCTTTCTTTTTAAATTTTCTGCTCTGGGCATTTTTTCATTTCATATTTATTTTCATTTCATTTTTATAAAATTAAAATTTTTTATTTATTTTTAATTGGAGGATAATTGCTTTACAATATTTTGTTGGTTTCTTCTATATATCAATATGATCAGCCAGAGGAATACATGTATCCCCTTCCTCTGGAACAATCCTCCCACTCCACCCCATCCCACCCCGCTAGATTGTCACAGAGCACTGGACTTGAGCTCCCTGCATCATAAAAGGAATGCATTTGAGTCATTTTTAATGAGGCAGACGAATCTAGAGTTTATTTTACACAGTGAAGTGAGTCAGAAAGAGAACAAATATCATATATTAATGCATATATATGGAATCTAGAAAGATGTACTGATGAACCTATTTGCAGGGAAGCAATGGAAATGCAGACATAAAGAACAGACTTGTGGACACAGTAGGGGAAGGAAAGGGAATTTCTAATGCCTAGATTATAAAAGTAATACAGGAATGATTAATTTTAGAATTATATAAATTAACACTTTTATAGAGTATGGTTTGGTATGGGCCACATCAAGATTATCAAACAAAACAGATATATTATTTCTAGTTTTATCACTAACAAATACAGCCCTTAAGTTTTTGAGCATCCAATTGATCAGTTAGATATTGAAAATATGATAATTCTTATACCCTTGTTGCACTGCATAAATAGAGCTATAACTTAAACTGAGAGAGTGAAGTATCCTTATTGTAGCACATATTCCCATTTTTAAACTCGCACAATTGAGTAACAAAAATATCCCAGATATTTCAAGAAAGAAATACTGACAAAAAGTAAGGTCTGAGTCTGTCACACAATAAGCTTAGATAAACACATCTTAAAGCAAAATTTGACATATTAGTGTGAATCTTCTCATAACAATAATACTGGTGGTGGTGGTTTAGTCGCTAAGTCCTATCTGACTCTTGCTTCCCCATGGCCTGTAGCCTGCCAGGTTCCTCTGTCCATGGAATTCTCCAGGCAAGAATACTAGAGTGGGTTGCCATTCCCTTCTCCAGGGGATCTTCCCAACCTAGGAATTGAACCTGGGTCTCCTGCATTGGTGGTATATTCTTTACTGACTGAGCTACAAGGGAAGTCTAACAATAGTACTAGATAATGCACAAATTTTTATACAGTTCATGAGGTTCTCACAGCAAGTATACTGGGATAGTTTGCTATTCCCTCCTCCAGTGGATCACGTTTTATCAGAACTCTCTGCTATGACCAGTCCACCTTGGGTGGCCCTACACTGCTTGGCTTATAGCTTCATCGAGTTACACAAGCCCCTTTGCCATGACAAGGCAGTGATCTGTGAAGGGGCAAACCTGGAGAGTGTGTTGAAAAGCAGACATTACTCTGCCAACAAAAGTCCATATAGTCAAGGTTATGGTCTTCTCAGTGGTCACCTATGGTAGTGAGTGCTGGACGGTAAAGAAGGTGGAGCCCTGAAGAATTGATGCCTTTGAACTGTCCTGCTGGAGAAGACTCCTGAGAGTCCCTTAGACGGCAAGAAGATCAAACCAGTCAATCTTAAGGGAAATCAACTCTGAATACTCATTGGAAAGACTGATGCTGAAGCTGAAGCTCCAGTATTTTAGTCATTTGATGCGAACAGCTGACTCATTGGAAAAGTCCTTGATGCTGAAAAAGATTGAAGACAGAAGGAAAAGAGGGCATCAGAGGATGAAATGGCTGGATGGCATCACCGATGCAATGGACATGAACTTGGGCAAACTTCAAGAGATGGTGAGGGACAGAGAGGCCTGGCATGCTGCAGTCCATTACATAGCAAAGTGTCGGACACAACTGGATGACTGAACAACAGCAGTGCATAAATTTATTATATCCAAATCCCAGTAGGAAAGAATTAGTCTAAGGCGATATGCATTGGGCAAACAGATGTTCATCAGATAAATTACACTTATCAGACAGTAAATGAGGCAGCAGTGAGCTCTGCCTTATGATATTCATAATTATTATTTGGCATATGATTGACTTTATCCAGAAAGTTAGTCTCAAGAACACTCTCCTTATCAATTTGGTAATTGTTTAGTAATCTTGAAAAGGAAGAAACTAGCGGAGGTCAGCATACAGAAAATCTAAGACAGATGATCTCTTCCTTTAATCTAGTTGTAGGCCTATTTATTTTAACTGCTGTACCGTGGTTTAATCCACTGTACAGTGCCTCAGAGGGAATGAAGGAAATATGGTTCCATCTATATTTTCGGAGTTTTTCTTATCAGTCTTCTTTCTTCTGTTGCTCAAGATTTTATCCTCATGGAACATTTTGGTTCTGTTGAGGACCTGGCCTCTACCTACACAGAATTCCTTGTTGTCTTATTTATTTAATCATTTATCTACTTAATAAATATCTATTGAGAAAATATTTTATTTCAGGCAAAGTCTAGGAGCCAGGGTCTTGTGACAGAAAAGACAGACCCAACTCCTGTTCTACAAGCTTATTTTCTAATGTAAGAAAAGAGAAAATAAACACAGATAGTAGCAAATAAGTAAGACAATTTCAAAGAATGAAAAAAAAAAAAAAAGCCTGCATAGAAAATAAAAGAGAGCCCTGAGAGAAGCAGGAAGATAGAGAGGAGGTTTGTGAATTTAGCTGTGGGGATCATGGAAAGTTTGCCTAAAGAGATAATATTTGGGCTCAGACTATAGTGATGTGGAGGAAACAGCTTTGCAAGGATAAACTTAGATGTTAAATAGAAATCACTTGTCAAGAGCCGCACATGGTACACACCATCTTACCTTCTCTTATCTCTAACTAGGTAGTCTATTTCTCTCTGTTCTCATAGTTCAAAGGGGGAAATAACATCCAAGGCATATAATAGTAAGAGGAAACTGGGAAAAGAGAAAAGATTATTTTCTGCATGCAAGTGCCAAAAGAAATGTTAAACCTTTGCAAGAGAGTACACAAGCAGGAATCAAGATTGCCAGGAGAAATATCAATAACCTTGGAGATGCAGATGACACTATCCTTATGGCAGAAAGTGAAGAAGAACTAAAGACCCTCTTGATGAAAGTGAAAGAGGAGAGTGTAACAGTTGGCTTAAAGCTCAACATTCAGAAAACTAAGATTATGACATTCGGCCCCATTACTTCATGGCAAATAGATGGGGAAACAGTAGAAACAGTGGTTGACTTTATTTTTCTGGGCTCCAAAATCACTGAGGATGGTGATTGCAGTCATGAAATTAAAAGATGCTTATTCCTTGGAAGGAAAGTTATGACCCACCTAGACAGCATATTCAAAAGCAGAGACATTACTTTGTCAATAAAGGTCTGTCTAGTCAAGGCTATGGTTTTTGCAGTAGTCATGTATGAATGTGAGAGCTGGACTGTGAAGAAAGCTGAACACTAAAGAATTGATGCTTTTGAACTGTGATGTTGGAGAAGACTCTTGAGAGTCCCTTGGGCTGCAGGGAGATCCAACCAGTCCATCCTAAAGGAGATCAGTCCTGGGTGTTCATTGGTGGGCCTGATGTTGAAGCTGAAACTCCAATACTTTGACCACCTGATGCAAAGAGCTGATTCACTGGAAAAGACCCTGATGCTGGGAAAGATTGAGGGCAGAAGGAGAAGGGGACAACAGAGGATGAGACGGTTGGATGGCATCACTGACACGATGGACGGCATCACTGACACGATGGACATGGGTTTGGGTGGACTCCGGGAGTTGGTCATGGACAGGGAGGCCTGGCGTGCTGCGGTTCACGGGGTCACAAAGAGTCGGACACGACTGAGCAACTGAACTGAACAGGAAAGGTATCGAGGAAAATTTTAAAGGAGAGATACAAGTGTATAGAATGGATAAACACAAGGTCCTACTGTATAGCACAGGGAACTGTTTCAGTATGTTGCAAAAACGATAATTGAAAAGATTATGAAAAAGACTATAACTGAGTCACCTTGCTGTATAACAGAAATTAACACACATTGTAAATTAACTATGCCTCAGTAGAACTTTAAAAAATTAAAGGAGAGATACAAGCATTTTTGCTTTTAAAAGTCCTGTATATTCATGGGGTCACAGAGTCAGACACGACTGAACGACTGAACTGAACTGAACTGAACTGATAGAGTGGTGGGCTTCCCTGGTTTCAACAGTGAAGAATCTGCCTGCCAGTGCAGGAGTTGCAGGAAATGTAGGTTTGATTCCTGGGTCAGGAAGATCCCCTGAAGGAGGAAATGGCAACCCACTCCAGTATTCTTGCCTGGAAAAATCCCATGGACAGAGGAGCCAGGCGAGTTACAGTCCATGAGGTTGCAGAGTCAGACATGACTGAGCATGCATGCACCAAATAGAGAGGTAAAGGAACTAGAATTATTAACCTTGTAACAAAACGATAATGTGTGCTGTCAAGCACTTATGATACTATTAGAGGACTGCATTCCCTTTATCTAAAAAATACGTTTGCAGTGGTGTATGGAGAAGGAAGCGCAGGGACCAATGTACTGACTAGAATTCGCCTAGACTTCTTTTACAAACAAGAGTAGTTGTGTTTCTGTTTTAAACATTTACAACTTTCTTTTCCACCTAAAAACTTTTAGCCATCTATTTTAACATGTTTTTTAAGTTAAACGTCAAAATCATGAGGTTTTCTATGACTTTCTGAGGCCAGGGGCAACATCCCACTGCAAGAGCACAATTGTGAAACAGTGCTTTCAGATTTATTTTAAAATCATTTATATAACACTTGGGAGTGGGCCGAAGAGAGCCAACTTCAAATGTAGATTGCATCCATTTCTATCTTGGTGACTTTCCACAAATTACTTAATTTCTCTGGGCTTTCATTTTGTCATCTGAAAATGTAGCTAGCCATAATACTTATCTCAAAAGGATTTCTGAAGGAAAGATAAAGGAATACGTAGAAAGTACCTGCTTGCTTGCTGGGGTGTGCAGTATCAGATAGAATGCAGATTAAAGTTCTAGAGGAAAAAAGATCTTGAGAAAGGCTATGGCATTTTAATCTATTCAAACATTTTCATTAAGACAGAACAACTAGGAAGCAACATGTTAAACAAAGTTAGATGAAAAATGTCTTTCCAATACCAGAGTACAAATTGTTGGGAGAAAATTACCTGGGTGGTTTAGCCTCCAACAGAAGAGGAAAAGGATTATTGTTGTTTTTGTTTGTTTGTTTTTAATCTCAAGAGCTCGGGAACCCAGAAATGGCCAACATGTACCCCCAAGTGAATCAGAGCCTCCATAAGTGCAATTCTTAGCAAGTGGATCAAGCAAACTGAAAACTGGAAAGTAAAGAAGCTTTGAAAGAATAATAACCAAAAAATAAAATCTTGGAAATTAAATTATCAAAAGCATATGGAAAGTTGGCAGCAGTAAGTATAGAGCTGCAAAAACAATCAAACCAACCTTAGAAATAATCAGTTTTATTTCCTTCTGGTGGGAAATCTAGAGGCAAGGCTGGTATCGAACTTGCATTATAAAAACAGAAATCTAGGCTCTTTTATTTTTCTATTCCTCTGGGCTTGATGAGGACTTGCTATTCCAAATCAAGTTCATTCAGCTGCATGGTTACTGATGCTTAGGCCCTTGTATCTTTGTTTCAGGCTGAATCCTTTGTTTGTTCAGTGGCTAAAGAAAGTGAAAGTGAAGTCGCTCAGTCGTGTCCGACTCTTTGTGACCCCCCCATGGACGGTAGCCTACCAGGTTCCACGGTCCATGGGATTTTCCAGGCAAGAATTTTGGAGTGGGCTGCCATTTCCTTCTCCACGGGATCTTCCCAGCTGAGGGATCGAACCTGGGTCTCCTGCATTGCAGACAGACGCTTTACCATCTGAGCCACTAGGGAAACCCAGTGGCTCAGACTGCTAAGCCACTGAGAAGACTCAGTGGCTGGCTAAGTCTTGTCCTATTCTTTGCGCCCCCATGAACTGTAGCCTGCCAGTTTCGTCTGTCCATGGGAGAATACTGGAGTGGGCTGCCATTTCCTTCTCCAAGGGATTGACGCAGAGCCTGAATCTCCTGCGTTGCAGGCAGATTCTTTACCACTGAGCTACCAGGGAAGCCAAGAGGAAGTCTTTGCCTAAAGACCAAGTGAACTTTTACTTGCTTCTCATTGATCAGATCTTGCTTATTTAACCATCGTATCTAGAAGGGGATCTGGGGATGTCATGGGTCTTTTTGTTTTTATTTTTATTGAGCATATTTCTGTCTTCACCCAACAAATCAGAGTCCTATTGGTAAAAATGAATTAGCAAAAGAACAAACAACTAGCAGTGTGTTCAGTTCTCAGTAAAAGTCAACTTCCTTCTCAGGTAAGAATTACAACGCATGCCAGAGCAGCTGGTAGCAGATCCAGAAATTCATTTATTTTTGAACTTTTATTGGAAACCATGAGTAGACTACACATTTTCCAACCTGATAAAGTAGCACTTGAGCTGAGTGGGGAAATGAATGTACAGGTGAACTTAGCTGCTGCTGCTGCTGCTGCTGCTAAGTCGCTTCAGCTGTGTCCTACTCTATACGACCCCATAGACGACAGCCCACCAGGCTCCTCTGTTTCTGGGATTCTCCAGACAAGAATACTGGAGTAGGTTGCCATTTCCTTCTCCAATGCATACATGCATGCTAAATCGCCTTAGTCATGTCTGACTCTGTGTGACCCCATGGACAGCAGCCCACCAGGCTCCTCTGTCCAGGGGGTTCTTTAGGCAAGAATACTGGAGTGGTTTGCCATTTCCTTCTCCAAAGGTGAATTTAGACTTGATGCTAAACTGGATCAGCTTTGTTCTGTGGTCCGTCTATGTTCATTTTCTCTCATCCAAAGCTTCCCCATCATTCATAGATCCCAAATATGAGAACTTGCCTAAATACTAAAATTTATTTGTAACCCTAAAATCAATACCCATGGTGCTGAAAATTTCAGTTGCCGACTTGCATGTTCTGACCTGATTTTGAACAAGAGACACTCTTCCTTCCCATTTCAACTCTCACACTATAAACAAATGTCCTTTACACAATTTATTGCTACTTTCCCCTCCTCATTTTTGTTGATGATTTTGCTTTTTAAAATGACCCAAGAGTAATGCTGACTTGCTGTCTAAGTGTTCCTCATTTGGGGTGTGCCATAGGAAGGAAATGTATGCTAGTTAGACAAGCTTTGCTCAGTCATGAATTATAGTGCTGTTGGTCATGAATTCAATGTTAACAAAGTGTCTTTAAACAGTCACACATTTAAAACAAGGTTATGGATTGCTCAGTTGATGAAACTAGTGTTATCAGAGACTTGCAGGAACCTAATCCTGTATGTTCTGGTTCAGTATTCACTAATTTAGTGTTTTCAACAACTTCATAGAGCGTTAGCTGCCAGGAATGTGTATGTACATGCATGCGCTCTGTTGTGTCTGACTATGTGATTCCATGGACTGGAGTTCACCAGGCTCTTCTGTCCATGGAACTTTCCAGGCAGGAATACTGGAATGGGTTGCCATTTCCTTCTCCAGGGGATCTTCCTGACCCAGAGACTAAACCCACAGCATCTCTTGCTATCAAGAATGATGAGAATCACCTATTCTCTCTATTTCTTTACACTGTAACTTTACAGACTGAAGTTCCAAAGAAACATATTGAGCCAGTTAGACTGGGCAGCAGCGTATTACACAAAAGACACAATGAAGGACCTTATCCTACACAAATGAAAAGAACTGTGGGGACTCAAGATGCCCAAAACCCATCCTTTGCCCTTTAGTTTACTGAGACATAGACAGTTTAATGCAAAATAGACTGTGATAAATGCTTTGCCTTGAATGCAATAAACTTTTGCCTTTTAATGAATAGACAAAAATGGAACTGATGCAGTTCTTCCCATTTTTCATTTAAAAATAAATATTTAAAGGTCTTATTGGATTTCTTTAACAAAAAGTTTTTCTATAAGATTCATATTACTAATATTTATCCTTACAAGTAACAATGGTCTCATTGCTTAGGAAATATAAATCAAGTGATATATTTGTTTCTTAAAATACTTGTGTAGGTGTATTTCAACAAAAGTAAGATTTTTTCTCTTTCATCAAGCTAAATTTTGATTCTAGTATTGTCTTTGATTTGTTCAAAATCTTCTGCATATTACATTTTATGTCATTTCTAACTCCTGAACATTTTCCTTCTTTCAGTAATTTTATTCTTATTTTCGACTTCCATTTGTCCCTACTTCCTTCTTATCCATAATCAGTATAACTTCTCCAACTCCAGATGCTTGTATCACCTCATGATATGAATCTAGTTATTCCAGTTACCCTCAAATAATTTCAGACAGTTTTTCTTGCCAACTTAATCTTTTACATAATAGGCAAAATATCAAAAGGCATCCTTGACTATGTGTCATAATGAAGGACCTTAAATAGGACTCTGTAAATAATGTTCAGAATCAATCTCAATTTATTTGCTGAATATCTTATAATGGACATGTTTTTAGCAGAACAACTGAACTAAAATGTTTTTCCACATTTCTTTAGTGATATTTTAAATTGCTATGAATCATTCTTTTTATAAATTTCCCATTATAATGGGAAGAAAATCTCGAGTAAGTAATGATACACTATAGTTATGTTTCAAACATTAATTGGAAGGTGATACAAATTGTCTCCCAACGTATAAATTTTGCTTTCTGAGATATGTTCTTTTTTGTGTCTTCTAAACACATGAATGCCTAGCTAAGGAAGGCATTTATCCACCAATAACAGGGTTTTCTATTTCACCAAGAGCACAGTCAGCACTAAATAGGAATGACATCAGTGTAGAGAGGATATAAATTGTGGCCAAATTAAATGTCTTATTTTGCCTTAACTGTTAGAGACACAAACCATATGGCCTCCATTTGAATGTCTAGATTGATAAAATAGAAGATTACGGATGCCTCATACTATGCCCTGTTGACACACAGACATATGAAAGAGCTCCCAGAGCTTACAGCAGAAACACAAACACAAAGGATTCTAACATTGAATTCTCCCTGAACTAACAAGAACTGGTATTGAAGGATAAATCCAAAATGAACATCCTTCCAACTGAATCCTTACAATTGGACCTCTGTTTCTAAAAGAATGTATCAATAATAATGCCTCAATTATTAAGCATTATCTGGACCACATATTTCTTCTGTCTCTATCTCTTCTTAAGTGTCCAAGTTTCTTGACACTGTTGCCTCTTCTGTGAGTTAGTTCACACAAGTGAATTCTCTAAATTATACATTTAAACATTTTTGTTACAAAAGATAAAATATATTTTACTTTTCACTACTTTTTAAGCAGAACATTGGGAATATCCTTGGGTCTTTGTGAATGTGAGGATTGTGCAGCTCTGAAAGGCAGAGATAACCCTAGCTTTCAACACACTAATAATGTGTTTGGTGTACCTACCCCTCTTTTGCATTTGAGGCTGGGAAACTTAGATGGTGCAGAGAAATGGAAGGCCCATTACATAGAACTCACAGAAAGCTTATCTTCATATGAATGTCCATTAATCAGTCCAACTATTTGAAAAACACTTTCAAGTATTCATCCAAGAAAGTTAGGGTGTGGGGGGGGCGGTCACTTCCTTGATGGTCTAGTGGTTTAGAATCCACCTTGCAATTCTGGGGACACCGGTTTTATCCCTGATCAGGGAGGATTCCACATACCATGAAGCAACTGAGCCTGTGAACTACAACTACTGAGCCTGCACTCTAAAGCCCAAGAGCTGCAACTACTGAGCCCAAGTGTTGCAGCTACTGAGGCCCAAGTACCCTAGAGCCTGTGCTCTGCAACAAGAGAAGCCAATGCAAAGAGAAGTTGGTTCTCTGCAACAAGAGAAAGCCTATGCACAGCAACAAAGACCCAGCATCACCAAAAAATAAATACATAAAATATCTTTCAGAAAAGAAAAAAAAAAAAAATAGGAGGCAAGGAGTGTAAGTTACAAAGAAGGAAAAGACATGATCCTTGCTCTTAGAAAAATGAAATAGATGGTAGGAAAATCAAATATGTAGAAAGATGTGAAACAAGTTAGGAAAAAAAGGTAATGTCAAAATAAAGTGGCAATATAGAACTGTAGGAAGAAACAGTTTTATTTTTTTGTTGTTGTTTTTTGGACTTTTTTTTTTTTAATTGGAGTATAGCCAATTAAAAATGTTGTGATAACTTCAGGTGAACAACAAAAGGACTTAGCTATACATATACATATGTCCATTCTCCCCCAAACCCCTCTCCCATCCAGGCTGCCACATAACATTGACCAGAGTTCCATGTGCTATGTAGTAGGTCCTTGTTGCTTATCCATTTTAAATATAGCAGTGTGTGCATGACCATGCCAAAGTCCCTAACTATCCCTTCCTCACAGCAATCATAAGTTCGTTTTCTAAATCTGTACGAGATGTAGATTTAAATCCTATCTTAGTGGCACTCAGGGGAGAAGGGCAGGCAAGGATGGAAGAGATGTGAAATTAAGTCAGTCCTGTGTTTCCTTGGTCTCTATACTGTTTTCAGTTTCCAAGTTTCCTGCCCCTGCTGCCTCTTCTACTGCTTCTTCTTGTTTCCCATTTTCATTTATTTTTACTTGTCTAATTAGTCTCCTTTGTCTAGTTTCCTTTTCTTGTAGCTCTTCCTATACAAGGAGAATCTTAATTTGTCAGAACCCTTGGAGGCCAAGAGAGGAACACATTTCTTTCCATTGAATAGCAGCAAGCATACTCTTAAGAATATTGAGTTATTCCTTCATAACCAGAGTTTTATTTGCTTTCTGATATCTAACAGAAAATGTCTAGTTTGGCATTCTTTGCATGTTTGACTTTGCAAAGTGTAGATTACTGTTGACTTTCTATTTTTAAGGAAGGCAAGAAAGAGAAGAAAAGATGTATTTTGAACTTGAGTAAAGTTAGTTGTGCTTTAAACTTGAGGGAAAAGTTATTTTCACAGTTAAAACTTGGCATTTTTTAACCTACAAAATAAAAATTTACCTTTTCTGAAGATTAAAATTGCATGTGTCCTTTACAAATACTTTAATGGCAATGGAATAAAGAAACTTCCCTCATTAAAAATTAAGCATATTTTTCATTTCAGTCTTGTTTTGACTGATTATCTGTGGTTAGCCTGTATGGCATTTTTATATAAATGGAATTAAACTATGAACATTTTATATTTTGCTCCTTTAAACAGCTTCATTAAGTACATACTATAAATTTGCAATAAAATACATGTTAGAGGTGTACAAGTTGAAATATTTTGGCAGATAAATACATTGGCAAACTGTCACTACAATCAAGATAATTAATATACGAATATCACTTCCTTCCAATCCTTCATGTTCCTTTGCTATCTTTTTGCCTAAAACACCCACCCTCCCTATCACTAGTGATCTGCTTTCTGTCACTATGGTTTATCATATATTTTCTAGAATTTAATATAAATAGAATTATGCACAATGTGTTCTTTTTTGGAAGCAGGGGTTATTGTGCTGGCTCTTTTACTCAGACATTCTAGCCAATTCATGGTAGTATCTTACAGTGGTTTACATTTGAATTTTCCTAATGGCCAAAGATATTGAGCATGTGCTTTTATTATCATTGATATATCTGCGTGGGTGAAGTGTCTATATGTAAACTGTTCATTTTTTAATTGGGTTGTTTTCTTACTAGTAAGTTTTGAAAGTTCTTTTTATATTTTGGATGTAAACCCTTGTATAGACATGTAATTTGCAAATATCTTCTCCAAGTATGAAATATATCTTTTCAATCTCTGAATAGAGTATTGAAAAGAATGGAGTTCTTAATTTTCATGATGTCTAATTTAGTGGTTGGTTTTTAATTTATAGATTGTGCTTTTGGTGTTGTTTGCTTAAACTAAGGTAAGAAACTCTCCTCTGTTTTCTTCAAAAAGTTTTACAAAATTAGATTTTCAGTACATGACCCATTTGACCTTTGTTTTAGTATACAGCACAAGATATAAGTTAATTTATTTTTATTTTTGCATATGGATATACAATTGTTTTATTCCATTTGTTGAAAGACTATCCTTTCTTCCACTGTATTTCCATTGTATCCTTGCTCAAAATCAACTGTCCATAAATATGTGACTCTATTTCTCCACTTTCTATACTATCCAACTGATCACTTTCCTTGTTTTGACACCATTATATGTGTGTGCCCATTTGCTCAGTCATGTTCAACTTTGCAAACCAGGCTCCTCTGACTATGGAATTTTCCAGGCAAGAGGACTGGAGTGGTTTGCCATTTTCTTGCTCGAGGGGATCTCCCCAACCCAGGGATCTCACCCGCCTCTCCCGCATCACCCCCATTGGCAGGCAGATTCTTCACCACTGCAGTACTTTTACTTTTTGTGTAGATCCTTCTTTCTAGCTGGTATAATTTTTCTTTTTGCTATGGACGACTTTCTTTAGCATTTCTTGTATCACATTTCTGCTGGTGATGAATTCTTCCAGCATTTGTATGTTTCAAAAAGTATTTTGCCTTTGTTTCTGAAAAATCTTTATCCTAGGTATGGAATTTCATGTTTCCAGGGATTTTGTATACAATAAAGCATATTACCTCTCTGTTTCCAAAACAAAACATTTGCTGTTACCATATTTTACCGACTGTACCTACTATTTATTTTCTGTCACTCTTTTGAAATATTTTCCTCTTCATCACTGGTCTTAAGCAACTTGATAATGGGGTACCTTGGTATATAGTTTCTTCATATTTCTTGTGCTTGGGGTTCATAGAGATTTTTGGATCTACATATTTACAGATTTAATTGAATTTAGAAGACATTTCTATCTTTATTTCTTTGACTAAATTTTCTCCTCCATTCTTTCTCTTCTCCTTTTGAGACTCTAAGTGCATATGTATTTAAATTCTGGAATTTGTTCCACATTTTATTGATTTTCTGTTCGTAGTTTTTTCAGCTTTTCCTCACTGGGTTTCATTTTAGATAGCTTTTATTGTTATGTCTTTAAGCTCATTAATAATTTTTTCTGCAATTCTAATGTTTCATTCATCTTACCGAGTGAAGTTTCCATGTCAGAAGTGAAGTGAAGTGAAGTGAAGTCACTCAGTCGTGTTCGACTCTTTGCAACCCCGTGGACTGTAGCCTACCAGGCTTCTCTGTCCATGGGATTCTCTAGGCAAGAGTACTGGAGTGGGTTACCATTTCCTTCTCCAGGTGATCTTCCCGACCCAGAGATCGAACCCAGGTCTTCTGCATCAGAGGCAGACGCTTTAACCTCTGAGCCACCAGGGAAGCCCATGTCAGACAGCACCATTTTCCTCTCTACAAGTTTAATTTTTTGTTTGTTGTTTAGTCACTAAGTCAGGTCTGACTCTTTTGTGACCCCGTGGACTGTAGCCCACCAGGCTCCTCTGTCCATGGATTTCCCAAGCAAGGATACTGAAATAGGTTGCCATTTCCTCCTCCAGGGAATCTTCCTGACCCGGCATCAAACTGCCATCTTCTGCTTGGCAGGTGAATTCTTTACCACTGATTCCTCTGGGAAGCCCTGCAAGTTAAATTTGGGTCGTATTTAAAATATACATATATATTTATCAAGTTTCTACAAAACAAGTTCAATATTCCAGATTCTTGAACATATGCAATATAGTCATAAATTGTTTTAATGCCTTTATTTTCTAATTTCCCCATGTGTCATTTCAGGGTCAGTTTCAAATGATTGATTTTTCTTCTTACTGCTGCTGCTAAGTCGCTTCAGTCGTGTCTGACTTTGTGTGGCCCCATAGACGGCAGCCCACCAGGCTCCCCCGTCCCTGGGATTCTCCAGGCAAGAACACTGGAGTGGGTTGTCATTTCCTTCTCCAATGCATGAAAGGAAAAAGTGAAAGTGAAGTCGCTCAGTCGTGTCCGACTCTTCTTACTATGGTTTTATTTTTTGCTTATTTGAATGCCCAGTAATTTCTGATTAAATATGAAACATTGTGATTTACTCTTCTTGAATGATTTTTTAAAATATTTCCAGCAATATTTATGAGCTTTATTTTAGGATATCACTTAGTTAGAAACAGTTTGATCCCTTCAGGTCTTTCTCTTAAGCTCTGTTATGTAGTTCAGTTCAGTTCAGTCACTCAGTCGTGTCCGACTCTTTGCGACCCCATCAATCGCAGCACGCCAGGCCTCCCTGTTCATCACCATCCCCCAGGGTTCACTCAGACTCACGTCCATCGAGTCCGTGATGCCATCCAGCCATCTCATCCTCGGTCTGACCAACTTGGATAGTATATTCAAAAGCAGAGACATTACTTTGCCGACTAAGGTCCGTCTAGTCAAGGCTATGGTTTTTCCCGTGGTCATGTAAGGATGTGAGAGTTGGACTGTGAGAAGAATTGATGCTTTTGAACTGTGGTGTTGGAGAAGACTCCTGAGAGTCCCTTGGACTGCAAGGAGATCCAACCAGTCCATTCTGAAGGAGATCAACCCTGGGATTTCTTTGGAAGGAATGATGCTAAAGCTGAAACTCCAGTACTTTGGCCACCTCATGAGTAGGCTAGTATTTAATTTAGTTGAACATTTATTTTTTTCCCACTACTAAAACAAGATATTTCTTTGTATTTTAACTGATGATCCATGAATTCAAAATGTATACCTATGGCTGATTCATGGTGAGATTTGACAGAAAACAACAAAATTCTGTAAAGCTATTATTCTTCAATTAAAAAAAAATATATATATATATATATAAAACAACTCATTGAGAACAGGTTGAATCCTATTATTGTCCAGTCTGAGTACTGTTTTTTCAAGCTTTTTCATAGGATTCTTTTCTCTAGCTACTGGAAGTTTCTTCACAGGCATGACCTAATCAGTACTCCACTAAGCACCATGGAGAGGACTGTCTCTAAGTCTCAGAGCTGACTCTCTGTGTTGCCTTCTCTATGATGCTTCATACTGGATTTCCCTAAATTTTGAAATCTACTCTTTAAAAACAAAACACTTAAATATGCTACTATTTATTGATCTATTAATGAAAATAATAATGGTCTATATGAAAACAGAAGCAACTTAATTCAGATTTGGAGATATGGAAAAGGTTATCTCAAGAAGATTCTCTATGATGCTTCATACTGGATTTCCCTAAATTTTGAAATCTACTCTTTAAAAACAAAACACTTAAATATGCTACTATTTATTGATTTATTAATGAAAATAATAATGGTCTATATGAAAACAGAAGCAACTTAATTCAGATTTGGAGATATGGAAAAGGTTATCTCAAGAAGTGAACTTTAAGCTAATGAGTATTTTAGAAGCTTTAAAATATATTTATAGCACTTCTTCATGCCCCTTCTCTGAAGTCTTTAGTGTCACTCTGGGCTTGCTCTGGATTAGATATTTGCCTTCCTTTTCAGTTGTTGGCTTTTCTTTCTAAATGAACCTTTCTTTAGCTTATTCGTCTCTTTTCAAACCTGCTTTTACAGGCAAATGTTTTAGTAGCGTTGTCCCTTTTCTAAAAGGAAAAGCAAATGAAGTATGTATGCCTCTCCTAAATTGAAATGAACTCTATTAACAAGTGTTATTTTTAATAGTATTTGTTTTAATGTCTTAAAAATATTAGCAAACCAAAGAAGTCAGATTAATTCAAATAACTGCATATTCACTGACTATTCCCACTCACATTTCTATGGGTGTGTCAGGGTATGGGTATAACTTGAACTAGAACTTATAAATAGCTGCAAAATTTTGCACAATATTTACATAAATTTCTGCTGAAGAAAGCCACCAAGAAGTGATTTACATAAAGATTTGTAACTGGATATCAGTGAAAGTGTCAATTCTGGTATTGGAGCAAGGAAGATAAGAGATGGAGATGAGAAAATTGTAACTGCTTCTTCTTACAATAACTGTTGTTGTAGTAATGCTCATATCATCCTATTACTGAGTTTGGGAAAACTGGCATGCCTTGGTAACCAAAAATAATTTGGATATGTTTATTCAACAATACTTAATAATTACTCTATTGTAGAGTGCTAGGAATTGCTAGCTATTAAATACATAATGTTTAAAATAGAGCCTGGGTCTCCTAGAATTTTAAAATCTATTCAATAGGCAAGTATGAGCAAAGTAAACAAATGAACTTAAATATGCTGTTAATTATTAATTAATTATAATAGTCTATATGAAAACAGAAGCAACATAATTTAATTCAAATTAGAAGATATGATAAAGATTTTCACAAGAAGTGAACTGGAAGCTAATACCTGAGGAATAAAAAAGCATTTGCCAGGAGCAAGTGGAAAGAAAGGTATTTCATATAGAGGAAATAAGGCATGAAAGTAAACAAATGAACTTAAATATGCTGTTAATTATTAATTAATTATAATAGTCTATATGAAAACAGAAGCAACATAATTTAATTCAAATTAGAAGATATGATAAAGATTTTCACAAGAAGTGAACTGGAAGCTAATACCTGAGGAATAAAAAAGCATTTGCCAGGAGCAAGTGGAAAGAAAGGTATTTCATATAGAGGAAATAAGGCATGGAGACATTGAGGCATGAAAGAGCTTGACACACTCAAAAAATTCAAAGACAACATGATTGGAATATAATAATCAGAAGTAATGAGATTAAGCTGGAGACCAAGGTAGGCATATGATTGTGTAGGACATTGCTAAGACATGCTTATAATTTGAGATCTTGTCCTAAATATAATGGGCAATAATTTTAAAGTGTCTAAAATAAGTGTAAGACAAGATTAACAGAATGAGAGAATCAGATGATGAGAGAATGGATGATGAAAAACAAAAGAGGAAGCAGATAAGATGAAAGAGTAGCAGCAGTTGAAGTGAGGCAAAGTATACAGATGCCACATATATTTTTGAGGAGCAGTGGAACCAGAAGGAAAATAGAGTTAATGTATCAAGTGAAGAGAGGCAAAAGAAGATCCCAAAGAGCTTCCTCTCCTCTGGATCAAATAACTTGGTATTTTGATATGAGTTACTTATAATTGGAGGAGAGAGGAAACTGGAGGGCTACAGTCACAAAGAGTCAGACATGACTGAGTGACGAGGCACACAGAGGACCAGAGTAAAAAGTTGCATTACTCTAAGATGGAGAATTTAGTTTTAGATAGGTGGCACTAGTGATAAAGAGCTGGCCGCCAAACTGGAATCAAGATTGCCAGGAGAAATATCAATAACCTCAGATATGCAGATGACACCACCCTAAGGGCAGAAAGCAAAGAGGAACTAAAGAGCCCCTTGATGAAAGTGAAAGAAGAGAGTGAAGAAGCTGGCTTAAAACTCAACATTCAAAAAGCTAAGATCCTGGCATCTGGTCCTATCACTTCATGGCAAATAGATGAGGAAGCAGTGGAAACAGTGACAGACTCTATTTTCTTGGGCTCCAAAATCACTGCAGATGGTGACTGCAGTCATGAAATTAAAAGACGGTTGCTCCTTGGAAGAAAAGCTATGACCAACTTAGACAGCATATTAAAAAGCAGAGACATTACTTTGCCAACAAACATCTGTCTAGTCAAGGCTATGGTTTTCCAGTAATCATGTATGGATGTGAGAGTTAAACCATAAAGAAAGCTGAGCACCAAAGAATTGATGTTTTGAACTGTGGTGTTGGAGAAGACTTTTGAGAGTCCCTTGGACTGAAGGAGATCCAACCCGTCCGTCCTAAAGGAATTCAGTCCTGAATATTCATTGGAAGGACTGATGTTGAAGCTGAAACTTCAATATTTTGGTCGTGTGATATGAAGAACTGACTCATTGGAAAAGACCTTGATGCTGGGAAAGATTGAATGCAGGAGGAGAAAGGGATGACAGAGAATGAGGTGGTTTGATGGCATCACTGACTCGATGGACATGAGTTTGAGCAAGCTCCAGGAGTTGGTGACTGTGCTGCAGTCCATGGGGTTGCAGAGTCAGACATGACTGAGCAAATGAACTGAACTGAAGTGAACTGCCAAAGCAGGAGATCTAAGAGATTCAGGTTCGATCCCTAAGTTGGGAAGATCCCCTGGAGAAGGACATGGCAACCACTCCAGTTGCTGGAAAATCCCCCTTAGCTGGAAAATCCCACATGCTACAGTCTGTGGGGTTTCAAAGAGTTGGACATGACTGAAGAAACTTAGCATGCATTCAAGCATGTTAAGGAATCTGAGTGGCTTGTTTGGTATCTCTGAGATGAGCACAAGAGTTGACTATAAAAGTCTAGCTCACAGGAGTGGCTTGAGCTAGGAGCACAAATTGAGAGTTTCCACCATGGTCATGTCCAACTCTTTGCCACCCCATGGACTGTAGTCTGTCTTGTTCTCTGTAGATAAAACACCTTGCTAGAAACCATCAAAAGTTGAAAGGCTTATGCCACTAATATAAAGCTTGTTTCATTCCATCTGCAGAAATCTGGCAATACCCGCAATAAAATATAAAAGCCCCAATAAAGGATGTCATTTTCCATTGCTTTTCTCCCCCAAATCTTGTATTTGCAGAAGATTTCTGTTTGATCTCTCTGTTTAGTAAAATACATAGGAAATAAAACACCTTGCTAGAAACCATCAAAAGTTGAAAGGCTTATGCCACTAATAAGTTGTTTCATTCCATCTGCAGAAATCTGGCAATACCCGCAATAAAATATAAAAGCCCCAATAAAGGATGCCGTTTTCCATTGCTTTTCTCCCCCAAATCTTGTATTTGCAGAAGATTTCTGTTTGATCTCTCTGTTTAGTAAAATACATAGGTTCCTTGTGAATTTATTACATAATATTTATCATGATAAGCCAGAAAAGTAGCTTCTTTCTCCATTGTTTATTTCAGGGATTTATTTTATCCTTTTCTCCTTAGATTCTGACTAAAAAACTCTAAAATTCAGCTGCAGTTCCATCAAGAACCAAATGACTCATTAGGATTTGTTGTTGTTGTTTAGTCGCTAAGTTGTGTCTGACTTTTTTGTGACCCCCATGGACTTTAGCTCACTAGGCTCCTCTGTCCATGGAATTCTCCAGGCAAGAATACTGGAGTGGGTTGCTGTTTCCTTCTCCAGGGGATCTTCCTGACCCAGGGATCAAACCTGCGACTCCTGCATTGGCAAGTGGATTCTTTACCGCTGAGCCACCTGGGAAGCCCCCTCCTTAGCTTTAGGTGTTGTGACCTTAGGTGTTGTGACCCTAAGGTGTTGTGATCCTTCCTCCCTCCCACACTTCTTCCCTTCTTTCTTTCTTCTTGTCCTTCTTCCTCCTTCCTGCTCTCCTTTTCTTTCTTTTCCCCTTCATTTCTCTTTTTGACCGTTCTGCCAGCCTGCCTGAAGATTTGAAGATGAAAAGACTTTTATTCAAAAATACTGCTCAGAAAACTCTCATTACTTAATATTGGCTCCCTAAAAAAATGAGCATGAATATCCTCCAAGGTCACTGTTAATTCTCTGACTCAACATCATTCTAAAATGATCACTATTCTCTTAAATAAGTTTGAAACCAGGAAAAAGAGAAAACTTGTCAGCAACTGTGTATATAATACAATTAGCAAAGGCAACCATGTTACCTTCCAGTTGAAGTTACTGTCTGGCATTTGTTTACAATGCCCATCCACTAGCTTTATTTTGGAGTTGCCCTTGGAAAATTGCCCAGAGTAAAAATCCTAATTATAGATCCAGTGGCAGTGGTAATATCAGGAAATAGCAGTATAGTTTTCAGGACAAGAGACACATTAGGCCTGTAATGTGTTTACTTGTTTGGGGCTTTGGGAGAAATTTAAAAAATAAGTAATCTTTGAATTATAGAAAGGAAAGCTAATTTTTTCCAATTCATTTCATTAAACTTTAATCATTGCCAACTTACACCACAATGAATTTTAAATGATCTCTTTCTTATTTTAAACATATTCATTAAACTATGTGCTTCTATGCAATTGGCAAGTATGTTCTTAAATTATATTATCAATATTCTTAAATGTCTTCAGAAGTGGTAAGCATGCAATTTCTTTCTTGCCTGCTCCAGAGATTTCACAGGTAAGGTGTTCTCCTACTTATATTTATCAAGCATTTTCTTGTTACAACTTTGACTCCTTGTTTTGACTTTAATGAGGCTTATATTTCTTAAAAATTATGGCCCATTATACAGAATCTCATCAGAACAAATATAAAACCAAGTCAAATGAGAATAGTCAACATATTTCTATAGAGGTGCAAAGGAAAGCTTTTCTCTGCTTTTATAAAAAATTGAGTTTTCAATAGCTGTCAACATTGGTAAGGAGGAAATTATTACAGTTATATATACTTTATGATTTATCTGAAATGAAATAATCTCAGACTTGAATATTCTTCTTGTCAATTGGTAACTTGGCATCAAGATTAAATACTGGGATAAATTATACTTTTAGAGAAGCCAGAGCTTCAGGAAGGAAGGATTCTTAAGCTAGCTTTCAAAGAATGAGAAAGGTTCAGAAAGCAGAAATCCTGAATGCCATTCACAGCTGAAGGGACAATGATGATTTAGGGTCACAGTGAATATTTCTGAAAAACCCATCATCACAAGTCCATTTTCTACACCTGCGTCTCTATTCCTTCCCTACGAAATGGTTCATTAGTTCCATTTTTCAAAGATTCCATATGCGTGCATTATAAACGAATATATGATATTCGTTTTTCTCTTTCTGACTTACTTCATTCTGTCTGACAGACTCTGGGTTCATCCACACAACTACAAATAACCCAATTTTGTCCTTTTCATGGCTGAGTGTTCCATTGTATATATGTGCCACATCTTCTTTATCCATTCGTCTGTTGATGGAAATACAGGTTGCTTCTGTGTCCCAGCTATTGTAAATAGTGCTGCAATGAACACTGGGACTCCTGGACACAGGCAAGGAAGAAGCGGGTGGGATCAATTGAGAGAGGAGCATTGACATACATACAGTACCATGTGTAAAATGGCTTCCCTGGTGGCGCAGTGATAAAGAATCTGCCTGCCAATGCAGGAGAGGTGGGTTTGATCCTTCAGTTGCAAAGAAGCCCTGGAGAAGGAAATGACAATATATTCCAGTATTCTTGCCTAGGAAATCCCATGGACAGAGGAGCCTGGTGAGGCTACAGCCCACGAGGTTGCAAAAGAGTTAGATACAGCTTAGTGACTAAACCACAGCAAAAAGAACAAACAACAACAATATCTGTCAAATAGATAGTGGGAAGCTGTTATATAGCACAGCGAGTTAAGCTCATTCTCTGTAATGACCTAGAGGAGTGGGAGGTGTGTGCAAGGAAGAAAATAACTTTTATACAAAAATAATTATACAGCTTATATAATTAATTATTTATGTGTATACAGTTATGTGTAGACTATAAGTGGTTACATACACATACAAAAGATTGTATATGGCACATATACAGATATTTTAAATGATAGCCTAAAAATTACTATTACTTCCATTTTCAAAATACAAATAAGTTAGCACCTTTTCCTAAATTAAACACAAAAAGGGAATTTTCTTCTTCACTTTAAGCAGAAAGGATTTCACAACATCCCAGGAGACAGTCTCGGCAATGACAAGCCAAATCTAAGTCCACAGCACATGATGATACAATTGTCATCAAGCTGACTTTTGACCATTTGTGTCATATTGTAAATAAAACAGCTTCTTGACTGGCTTCCTGAGATGAAAATCAGCTGTGTTGTGGTTGGTTACTCATAACATTTTAATTATTACTTGCTATCCATAGAGAGGATTAAAATTGTTGTACATGTGTGCTAACAACCTAAAAAACAGGAAAAACATCTTATTCTTGGAAGTGTTTTTGACAGAGTGCATGTTGACATCAGAGAAAAAAAGTTCCATATGACAATGTCCTTGGGCTATTATCTATTAAACCTCAATTAACAATGTAAAAAAGGATACTCTCAGTTTAAATTACAGGATTACTTTCTTCATTTCCAACAAGTCTTGAATTTTACAGCTTACAGACTCCTGATTCACATCTCAGCAAAAAAAAAAAAAATACAGTCAAATAGTTCAAACCATTTCACTGAGGAATTAAAATTAGGCTTTTGTGCAAAAGGAGCAACTAAATTGAAATTTTAGGAGCTTAATATGTATATTAAAGGCAGTGATACATCCTATTATGAACGGGTTTGCATTGCAGAAATTGAAAAGCACCCCAGATCTATTTCTATTTCATTTATCAGGGCTATCACATAACAATCTGATAGTTCTGAACAATTAGCTGTTACACACATTTGAAAGATAGGTTTTCTCTTTTATTTTTCAAACAGTGAGATAACTTGAAAAATAGTTTTGTTAAGAAAGCACACTGAGTATAAAGAGAAATGAATTAAAGTTCAAGAAGCCTGAACATGCCTCCTAGCCTCTCCTTGACTTTGCTCTGGATCACATGGAATAGGCTTTAGATGATTTGCATTTAGATGATTTCTCAGTGAAAGGCCAGATATGCTCTGTCCTAGTTTAAAGAAATATTTTGGATCTTTAGGTCTAATTTAATTTGTGTGGAATGAGTAAGCCCTTTCCTAATTAGAAACAGCATTAAAGTTAACTTCTCAACATTTGTGTTTATGTTTTTATTATTCATGTATAGTGTCTTTATATTTGTATTGCCATAGGGTTTCCTTATATTTGAAAAGGTCCTAATGTTTTCCTCCCATTTTTTATATAATGTTTGTGACATCAGAAGGTGATATGTATATATGGATGGCTACAGTCTCTATTAGCAGAGACACAACTTGATGTTTTGTTCATTTTTGCTTTGCTTAAAAAGAAAAAGAGAATCAGGACCCTCATATAATAATGATGATTTAGTTCACTTTCTTAAATGAGAAAATACACTCAGGAGATTTGATTGGCTTATCCAAGGAGATGCAGAAGGACGGTGAGTAGCTGGCATATGGCTGGAGACAAGGTCTAGTGGGGTTTGCACTGTCCTACAGCATCATTCTCCTGAAAGAGATCTTTGATGAAAGGAGTGTCTCTTGGTTCCAATATGACCAGTGAAATTATTTTACTGGAGTGAACTCCTGTGAAAGTTGTAATACATGAATATTTGAACACATCTTTCTATGAAGTTTAGCTTCATGATAAGACTACAACCACCTGGAGTCAACCCAAAGGGACAGCAGAAACAATGATTTTCATTACAATTCCCAGAATGTTACTTCATAAAGTCACTGGCTCAGATAGCAGTCAGTTAATAGCTATAATACAATGTCACAACTTTGAGGAGTGAGACCTTCCCTTACCTCCAGCCAGCTCTTATCACAGAAAATCAAACTTAAACCTGCAGACATATGAAGGGTGACCTTTGATGTAGGCCAGATTTTAAACTGTCATTGATGCATGGCAAAGACCTGATGCTGGGAAATATTGAAGACAGGAGGAGAGAGGGACAACTGAGGACAAGATGGTTATCCTGGACCGAGTTTGAGCAGACTCCAGGGTATGGTGAAGGACAGGGAAGCCTCCTATGCTGCAAAGAGTCAGACACAACTGAGCAATTGAACAACAATAACAAATTGATGAATTAGATATTCAGTTCTAGAAGATTTTAGTAAAGTGGCAACACTATGTATATTATTCAACAGACATGACTAAGTTCTAACAAAAGATAGAGACTATCTAGAGAAATACTAGAAAATGAAACATTATTCTGGAAGATGTTATTCAAAAGTATTCTTTAATGTATAATTGTCCCATCAGAGAGTTGAAAGTAATAATAATAATAAGCTTATGCTCTTTAATATTTTATCAGGTGTCATGATTTTATTATGCTAGAGAACTCTATCTTCCAATTTATCAGTTGATAAAAAGTTATATTCAAAGACACAGTTTGTGTTTTACTATTCATTTCTTGTGAGAAG
>SJYT01068160.1:129171-184922 GCA_006410635.1 Cephalophus harveyi
GTGTTATACCATTCATTTCTTGTGAGAAGATTTAGCTATTCAATTTCCATTTAATAGTTTACATTTTTCCAAATCATGACAATGATACTTAGATCTACTTGTTAAATAAGCCAATCTCCCTGTTTTGATTTGAGTTTGAAAATACTGCTCTTGCTTCTTCTCTTGTTTCTTTCCCAAGGATGAATGATCAAATAATTCATACAAACGACTTTGATTTCCCTCATTAGCATTTGTTCATGGTTGAAAATATTAGAATTTCATTGATTAATAGTGAATTATTCTGCTTAATGTTTAGGATGTGGACATGTACTTGGAGTTCTATATATGACATTCAAATACATTTTAAAAATCTCTTTTAAATGGTTCATACAAATTTAAACCTTAATTTTGTGTCATTTAATATTTATTAATTATTTCTAATTTAGACCCTGAGTACTTCCAGAAATGATGGAAGACACCTCATAATTGAAAATATATATTAAAATATAAAAATTAAAGTAATACAATGCCAGAATGAAGAAGTTAAATGTTAAGCACTATCTGGGGGAAAATGTGGCCAAAAAACTGTTGCAATTGAATACTAAGTTTGGTTTTGATTTGTACTATAAGCAAAGTGAAAGACTGTAAAGCAATACCATATTGAGGCTTCTCTCACTGGCATCCTCAGAAATGTACACAATTGGATACTTTTCCAATCATAAGTATGAAGTAATTGCCAAGGCACACTGTGCTTAGTTGCTTAGTCATGTCCCAGTCTTTGTGACCCTATGGACCATCACCTGGTAGGCTCCTCTGTCCATTGGGATTCTCCAGTCAAGCTAACTTGAGGAAGAGGGAGGCCACTTCCTCCTCCAGGGGGTCTTCCCAACACAGGGATGAACCCAGGTCTCTCACATTGCAGGCAGATTCTTTACTGTCTAAGCAGCCAGGGAAGCCCAAGAACACTGGAGTGAGTAGCCTGTCCCTTCTTCAGGGGATCTTCCCAACCTGGGAATCAAACTGGGGTCTCCTGCATTGCAGGAGGATTTTTTACCAGCTGAGCTACCAGGGAAACCCAGAGCACATTAAATCAGATGAAATCCCAGGCTAGAAATATCCAAGGTCAGGTTCTCCTGCTTCAATAGGTGCAACAGGGCTGAAAACTATGACTCTGGATGGAGTTTGGTTAAAAGGTAACTGTATCATCCATAGCACAGTGAGGTAGCATCACTCCAAGCCTGCATTAACAATATTAAAAAAAAAAAGAAAGAAGGGGAAATCAAAGACAGAAAAACCAGTTGTTGGCTTCAAACATATTTATGTTGCCTTCAGGTTAAATGAAACTTATAATTCAGAGACCTGATTGATTTTCTTTTATGTCCATATTTGCATGAAACTCTGGTTTAGTTTCATTTGCATATACATGAATAAGCATAGATAAGCTACAGAAAATATCTTTTTGAAAATATTACAANGTTGGCTTCAAGCATATTTATGTTGCCTTCAGGTTAAATGAAACTTATAATTCAGAGACCTGATTGATTTTCTTTTATGTCCATATTTGCATGAAACTCTGGTTTAGTTTCATTTGCATATACATGAATAAGCATAGATAAGCTACAGAAAATATCTTTTTGAAAATATTACAATTTTAAGATGTCTCAAAAGCCATTGGTTACTGTGAAATAATAAAAAGCAGTCTTATCTTACAGCATAGGTAAAAATCAACTGAAAATGGTTGAAAGACATAAACAGAAGACATGAAATGGTAAAACTCCTAGAAGAAAATGTAGGGAAAAGCTCTTTGACTGATTTTAGCAATGGTTTCTTGAAATTGACACCAAAAGCACAAGCAACAAAAGGAAAAATAAATGTGTGGGACTACATTAAACTAAAAAGTCTCTGCACAGCAAAGGAAACAATCAAAAACCTGAGAAGCAGACCTATGAAATGGTAGAAAATATTTGCAAGCCACCTATCTCACATGAATTAATATACAAAACATACAAGGAAGTCATAAACTCAGGAGGGAAAAAATAATAATTCAGTTAAAAGTTGGCAAAGAATCTGAATAGATGATTTTCCAAAGACATACAAATGGCCAACAGGTATATGAAAAGAGTCCCAGCATCACTAACCACCAGGAAAATACAAATCAAAACTAAAATGAGATACCACATACTTGCTAGAATGGCTATTACACGAAGTCAGAAGTTAACATGTACTAAGGATGTTGTGAGACAGAACTGTGTTTGAGTGTCTCCTGTGGAGGTACAGAGCAGCAGGGGACTGCCAGAGGGACAGGGGCTCTGGATGCATCAGACTTGGGTATGGCATAAGCCTTCTTGGAAAAGATCACCATTAACCCCACCACAGAGCTGCCAGAACTTACGCAGGACTGGGAAATAGACTGTCAGAGGGCACAATCAGAACCTTGTGTTCACCAGGACCCAGGAGAAAGGAGCAGAGACCCTACAGGAGACTGACCCAGACTTGCTCAAGAGTGTCCAGGAGTCCCCATCAGAGGCGTGGTCGGTGGTCTGCAGCAGGGTTGGAGGCAGTGAGTGTAGCAGTACATGCATGGCATCTTCTGAAAGAGGTTACCTTTATCTTCTCCAGTGGACCACATTCTGTCAGACCTCTCCACCATGACCTGCCCGTCTTGGGTGGCCCCACACAGCATGGCTAAGTTTCATTGAGTTAGACAAGGCTGGGGTCCGTGTGATTAGATTGAATAGTTTTCTGTAATTATGGTTTGCGTGTCTGCCCTCTGATGCCTCTCTCAACACCTACCGTCTCATTTGGGTTTCTCTTATCTGGGATGTGGGGCAATTCTTCATGGCTGCTCCAGCAAAGCGCAGCTGTTGCTCCTTACCTTGGACAAGGGGTATCTCCTGACAGCCGCCCCTCCTGACCTTGAACGTGGAGTAGCTTCTCTCGGCCCTCTTCCACCTGCGCAGCCACCGTTCCTTGGATGTGGGATTGCTCCTCTCAGCTATGGTCGGAGGTTCGTGACATTGTACAGGAGACAGGGATCAAGACCATCCCCATGGAAAAGCAATGCAAAAAAGCAAAATGGCTGTCTGAGGAGGCCTTATAAATAACTGTGAAAAGAAGAGAAGTGAAAAGCAAAGGAGAAAAGGAAAGATATAAGCATCTGAATGCGGAGATCCAAAGAATAGCAAGGAGAGATAAGAAAGCCTTCCTCAGCGATTAATGCAAAAAATAGAGGAAAATAACAGAATGGGAAAAACTAGAGATCTCTTCAAGAAAATTAGAGATACCAAGGGAACATTTTATGCAAAGATGGGCTCGATAAAGGACAGAAATGGTATGGACCTAACAAAAGAAAAAGATACTGAGAGAGGTGGCAAGAATACACAGAAGAACTCCAAAAAAGATCTTCAAGACCCAGATAATCACGAGGGTATGATCACTCACCTAGAGCCAGGCATCCTGGAATGTGAGGTCAAGTGGGCCTTAGAAAGCATCACCATGAACAAAGCTAGTGGAGGTGATGGAATTTCAGTTGAGCTATTTCAAATCCTGGAAGATGCTGCACTCAATATGCCAGCAAATTTGGAAAACTCAGCAGCGGCCACAGGAATGGAAAAGGTCAGTTTTCATTGCAATCCCAAAGAAAAGCAATGCCAAAGAATGCTCATACTACCGCACAATTGCACTCATCTCACACGCTAGGAAAGTAATGCTCAAAATTCTCCAAGCCAGGCTTCAGCAATACATGAACCGTGAAGTTCCAGAAGTTCAAGCTGGTTTTAGAAAAGGCAGAGGAACCAGAGATCAAATTGCCAGCATCGACTGGATCATGGAAAAAAGAAAAGAGTTCCAGAAAAACATCTATTTCTGCTTTATTGACTATGCCAAAGACTTTGACTGTGTAGATCACAATANGGTGGGGGCAGGGGAGGGTCCCACATTGTTTTGAGCCCTAACCCTAGCTCCAGCAGTAGGGCAAGAAACTCAGTTGAATGTCTGTTGAATGGGCTGTTAAGAGCAGGTCTTAAAGGGGTTGTGGAGATTGAGGGGGATGGTGGATGGGTGGATGGAAATTCCTGGCGAATTACAATGAGCTGAGCATGCAGGAAGGTGGCAGGTGAGGGGATGGGGCTGGAGAAGAGTGAGGGAAAGGTAACAGGGTGAAGAGTGAGGGGAACAAAGGAAGAAGCAGGTGGTGATGCTGGAGGGGCAGGGCCAAAGGGTGGAGTCTGAGGGAGAGTTGAAAATGGTGATGGGAGAGGCCTGGACCTTGCCCCAGGGTCAGCCTGCTCTCTAGCCCGGTCCAGGGCAGCTGCTGGCTTCACTCACTCGTCCCTGGCCTCTAGGAGGAGCTCGAGCCAGAGGCCCCCAATTCTCCTGACCTCAGCCTAGGAGATCAGACTGGGAAAGCACTCAAGTTTCGCAGAGGCAAATCCCGCCAGCCAGCCTGCCTCGACCAACTCCTACACAGCCTTCAAAAACCCTACTCTAGGTTTCTCCTTCCATGAAGCTTCCTTTCACAGAGGAGGCCACCTTGTCTAACCTGCTGCAAGTGCAAGGAGTCAGAGTGACTTGCCTGAGGTCACACCTTGCGGGTTCTGACCTGCCCCTTCTTGCCCTCCGCCCGAGGGCCTTGACCCCAGTTACATGCAAGCTGCACCAAGTCGGGCAGCACACAGCTGTGCTCTAGTTTGTGGCAGGGTTATGCCCGTTATGGCTGCAACCACCTCCGTGGCAGGAGGCGGGCTCTCCTGGTTCTTCCACTCACTGCCAGGGTCACACTTTCGGAGCATTGATTGAGCACCTACTGAGTTCCACCCTATTTCATCAGGTTTGGTTGACAAGAGAAGTTTTGTGTAATCCAGAGGCTTATGGCAACCAAGTGACACAGCATCTGCCAAAGTGTTTTATAATCAGTAACACAATAAGTGAGTCTGGCAGGGGCTGAGCTTTCAGCTCTGGGCCCCTCATGGTGCCTATTCGGCTCTCAAAGGGGCAGGTGGTCCTTGACCCCATGAGAGACCACCTCCTCCACACCCCAACCTCCCGGGATTTATAATCAGTAACACAATAAGTGAGTCTGGCAGGGGCTGAGCTTTCAGCTCTGGGCCCCTCATGGTGCCTATTCGGCTCTCAAAGGGGCAGGTGGTCCTTGACCCCATGAGAGACCACCTCCTCCACACCCCAACCTCCCGGGAGCTCTGAATTTTGAATTTTGGGGGAGCTCTGAGCAGCTGGGTGGGGGGAGTCCCTGGCTCTGACCCTCTCCCCAGTGATCAGGGGTGAGTGGATTGGCTGGCTGAGCTGAGCCCTGGCCTGGGCACCTCGTCTGATGGGTAATCTCCTGCCTGCCACCTGGGGCCTAGGGCAGCCCCAGCGCCTGTTTGCTCTGTTACTCAGGCGAGCAGCTGGGGAGTCGGCTGCTTTACTGGGGGGTGGCTGTGAAGCTGTTTATCAGAGAGGTAGGGGCAGGAAGGGAGGCCAAGTCCCAGCCCTGGCTAAAGAGGAGCAGAAAGGCCATGGCTGTCAGGCAGGGGATAGCCCGCTTGAGGCCTGGCTGCGGGCTGCTGGGCGGGCCCAGCTGCAGGGGAGAGGGGCCCCGGGCTAGCTCAGGGCACTGCCCCCACCCCGCATGCACGCATGCACACACACCTTGTCCAGCTCCAGGGGAGGCTCCAGCCACCGAGCCCTTCAGCCCTCCACATTGCCATCACCCAGTTCCTTCCCTCCCCACAGGAGGCACCTGGCGAGTCCTAGAAAGGGGCACCTCACCCGCACTGTTTTCCCCACGTGCCCAGAGGTGCTGTGCCTCCCCGGGGACCCAAGGCGATCACTTAGATCCCCTGGTTCCCGTACTCACAACGCCCACCCCACTCTCCCAAGCCCCTGGGCTCTGGGACCATAGCCCCTGCTCCAACCCCAGACCCCAGCCCTGACCCGGAGCCTCCAGGTTCCAGCAGGGCCCTGCCCACTCATGACCAGGCTCTGAGAGACCCTGCCCCTGGCACAGCGGCCGCGCTGGCAGCCACAGAAAGGCTGCTTGTGTTTCACTAGCCAAGCAGAACCAGCCTGGTCTCGGGGCCGAGGCTCCGCACCTGCAGAGCTGCCTCCCCTCAGGCTGGGCAGGGTGGGCTCAGTGTGGAGCCAAGACGGGGTCATCACAGAGGTGGGGCATCCCAGGCTGCCCTCCCCAGGCCAGGGGGCTCAACCGGGCTCTAGGGTCAGCCCAGTGTCGGGGGGCAGACCGGGCAGGCAGCATGCACAGGGATCGGGGGCTTCTGAGGGTGAAGGACCCAGATCAGGGTCATCAACACTCAGGAGCCCAGCATTGAAAGCTCCCTCCACCACCCACCTCCTCAGAGCTGGCAGGGGAAAGCCCCCATGGCCAGGCACTGCCCCCCACCAGACTTACCCGCTAGCTGCCTGGTGCCCAAGGAGTCGTCCGTGGCGGCGCCAACTTTGGGGGCCAGGGGGAAGCGCGGGCAGCTGGGACCACTGCTGGGTCTCAACCAGGCATCTGGGGCGCCGGCTGTACCAGGGGCTGGCAGGACCGAGGGTGGAGGTGGCACTCGGGTGGGCCGTCGGGGGCCTGGCCACCCTTGACGGGCAGCTCTCTGAGGTCTCAGGGCTGCGTGCCCCGTAGGGAGCCCCCCTGCCCCCAGCTCAGGGCCACTTGCTGGCACCGTGGCAAGACCCAGCCAGGGGGGCTTACGAGGGAGGCCGTAGTGGGCTCGGGGCACCGGGTCTGCAGGGCAGTGTGGATGCGGGCGGAGTGCAGGAATGTGCTGGGAGGAAGTTAGGCGGCATGAGATGAAGAGTTGGCCGGGGCCTGATTTCCCATTATAAGTAATCCTTCCGTATTTACCTGAACAAATACGCTCCCTGCTTACCTCAGACCACAGACGGGCTCCTGGTTAACCCTTGCAGGCCTCCCCCTCCTCGCTGGGGGAACCACCCCCTGGCAGCCCAGGAACTCACGCAGTCACTCACTCATGCTCTCACTCACTCACTCATTAGTTGATATATCGTTACCGAGTTCATCTTACGTGCAAGGTACAGGGGCTATATCGAGTGGGGTCAGCTGAGGGCAGGGAACAGATGAGCAGGCAGCATTGGAAAAAGCCCAGTGGAGGGATGTGGGAGAACAGTGACGGTGGGCATCTGGCAAAGGAAGTCAGCAAGGGCTCCCTGGAGGAGGTGCGGTCTGGCTCCCCAAGTCAGGGATGGAGAGAGCTTTGGGGCAAGAGACCCAAGGCTCATAGGCCCACCCACCCTAAGTTCTGTGTGCCCCACAGGGCCTGGCACAGGCCTGTCATACCCTGGTGCTCAGGAAGGACGGGTAGCTCGCTTTCGCAGGCCCAGAGTGGCGGTCAGCCAGCAGCAGCTTGCTCTCCACAGTCCCCTTGGGGGGAGGCACAGAAGCTCCAGCCCCAGCACCCACCCAGGCTCCTCCACCTCCGAGAGACCAAGCAAGGCCATGTAGCCGAGCTCTCAGCTTCTTCCTCATCCTGCCAGGTGGGTTGAGGGCTGCCCTGCCCTCCAGGGACTCTTGCTCTGAATCACCTTGGAAGGGCACCTGGCATCTGCAACCCCCACGCTGTCAGACGGAGGCGTTTTAGAGTACTTATTGTCGTTTTCCCATTTCAGAAGTAATTGTATGACCGTAGCCACACAATTGTGTGACAACCTACAGTATGGTTTTTCCAGGAAGATTCCAGGGTCTTCAGAACTAACCCCCTCACCATAACTGTTGCCAGAATTCTCTTCCATATGGTTGCACTTTTCACCCTGGAGAGCCTGTGCTTAGCTGTTAGCTATCACAGGTGCCTTGGTAAGGAGGAATTATCAGTCATTTCCCTGAGAAGGAGGTAGGATGGAATGGAAATTGGGGAGGTAACACAAGTTCCTAAAATGACTACCATCAACCATCCCAGCCTTCCAGAACCAAGAGAAAAAGAAAGACCCCCAACATTCCCAGGCGGGACCTTCTCTCCATTCTCCCAGAAGCTTGTGCTTATATCAGCACTAATAGTAATGGTCACTGAGCACTTACTAAGTGCCAGGCACGGTTTATCACTCACAAGACGCTAAGGTATTGATCACATTATAAGTACTGCAACATGGGTAAGTACAGGGAGCATCCAATAAATGCTCATTGAATGGATGGGGTGTCATAGATAGTTACCCCCAGTGTCCATTCTCTTTTCCTCAATAAACAAACCCTTACTTTACCTGGGAACTTGGCTACCTGGAATTAAGACTATCTCAGGCTCCCTGCAGCCAGATGTGACTGTGTGACCAAGTAGCAGTGTCATGTGTCATTTGCTACGAATCTTTCTTAAAAGTAAACTATCAAGAAAAAGAAGTCAACTAGCATGTATGATTTACCTCCTTCTTCTTTATCCTTCCTCTGTGTTACTGCCTGGGATGCAGCTGTGATGGCTGGAATCTTGGCTGCCATTTTGGACCATGAAAACAAAATGGTGGATCAGTGAGCTGGAAGGAGCTTAGGTCTTTGAGGACTGCATAAAACCTCCATACTGAGGATTGCATGCCTCAGGATTTTTATGAGAGAAACAGACCTCTGGTTTTTGTTAAGTGGTGACTTTATTACTCAAAGCCAAGCCTGATTCTATATGAGACAGAACAGAGGATGGGTAGATAGATGAAGACAGAATACTCTTGCAGCCAGAGAGGGCATTTCACTGCTGGGTGGCATTGAGAAGGGAACTGGTCATACCACAGAAAACCTTGACCTTGGGAAGGCTGCTCCTTGAATGCTGATACAGCTTTGCCTTGGGCCCAAAGGAGCACTTCATATGTGTCCCCAGGAACGGTGGGCCTGAGAGGATGGACCAGGCTAAGCTGTGCTGAGAATGGACAGTGATCATACCCATCCAGGCCTGGAATAAGGAAACAAAGCTGCCTTTGGAGGCTGAAAAGACCTAAGAGGTAGCAAGGAGAGGACCCTCCATCCATCAGCTGGGGTTCACATGGACTGCAGTGCTAAGAGGCTACTTGGAGGGATGTCAGTGGTGGGTTCAAGGCAGGTTTGGTGCTCATCTGGGGCAAACCTGCCTGTGGACTCCAGGCGGGGGAGGGCCAAATAAGGGGCTCTGGCTAACATGCACCCCACCTGCACTTTGATCCATCCAGCACGGAGTTCTGACACCAGCTCAGGGTTTGACCCAAATACACACCCTAGTTCTGTCACCTTCCACCTCTGCGACTTTGGCTGGAACCTACCAAACTCCCCGTCCCCGTCTCTGAGGAACTCTCAGAGCTGTGGCATTAGTTAGTCAGTGTTAGTCACTCAATCATGTCCAACTTTTTGCGACCCTTTGGACTGTAGCCCGCCAGGCAAGAAAACCAGAGTGGACAAGAACACTAAAAGGTTCCTTCTCCAGGGAATCTTCTCAACGCAGGAATCGAACCGAGGTCTTCTGCACTGCAGGCGGTTTCTTTACTGTCTGAGCCGACAGGGAAGCCTAGAATTGTGGTGGGGGTGAGATAAGGTTGTGAAAATGCTCTGCAAACCTCAAGGCTCTGTCCCAGGGTCTTGCCGATGACCAACCACAAAGCCATGTCATCTTATTTCCCATAGCAGCCCTTTCAGGTAACTTACTGTGCCCATTTTCCAGGTGAAGAAACTGAGGCCCAGATGTTAAAATGCCTTGCCTAAGGTCACAGAAGGGAATCAGATATAAGCTCACATCTGAAGTTTCCTCGATCACCTTATGCCTGATCGTCCCTCTTACTAGCCATCTTAGTCCCTTGGGGTCAAGTCCCAGGTCCTTGGCATAGCTCACCGGGTCTACTAGCGTTTCTGTCTGCTGCCCACAGCTCCCCAAGGCTGGTCTCCCTTTGAACCCCTCTGAGGCCAGCCCCTCGGGGGTGAAATCTGCCCCCTCCTGTTCCCCGCCGCCCTCATCCATTATGGGCAATGCCTTTCCCACATCCACCCGCTGCCGACCTGGGGTCCAACACACACCCACTCCATCCTGGAACTTTTCTCTGACCTACTGAGATAACATTCTCTCCAGCCACTGGGGTTTCTCAGGCTTGAGCGTGTACACTGGGAGCTGTCACCCCCTCGGGCTGTGAGCTCTAACAGCGAGAGAAGGCGCCTGGTGGAGCCATCACCCCCTGAACACTCGGATGAAACAGCAAAGTCCCTTTCCTGTTGTTCAAATGGAGTTGAGTTTCTTCTACTTCAATTGAAAGAACCCTCATCTTTTGAGCCCCAACTCAAGAGCTCTCTACTCCAGAGAGTTTTCTCATGTCCCCTCCAGCCCCTACAGACCCCGCATGTCCCAATTCTTTGCTCTGTTTTCCAGTGTTTCTTTCCTTCCTAAGACTCTGACTCCTTGAGGGCAGGGACTTCGCCCAGCTCGAGCAGCCTCAGACTCAACACAGTCCGTGATTTCTGGAGCAGCTGGCTTTAGAGCTTTCCTGCCTACATCCAAGCCCATCAGAGCGTCAAGAGCGTGGATGGGAGGCAGGGCTCAGGGCTTGACTTGGCGCTGCCAGCCCCCGGCCCACTCTGGACCTCCATCACCTCCACTGTGAAATGGAAATAACACCTGCCCAGCTGATCCTGTTGGGGGGGCCTTGTGATGAGTGATGAAAAGTTGACAAAGGACGTGGACGTACTTTGGAAAGGGCAGTTGGTCTGTCTCTGTCTGTTGGCCTGTTGGTCAATAGACCACTGCTCCCATGTCCTTGGGTCCCGGTCTCCTAGGAGCTGTAGGCTGGGAGTGACAGTGAGGAGAAAGTGAGGACCCGTGTCAGCCACAGAAAGACAGGGTTGCCAGTGGGTCCTTGCCCTCCCCCCCCCGGCTGACACCTGGCCCTGCCCTGACCCAGGCTCCCACTATGAGAAGGGAAATGGCTGGGGGAGGGGCTCCCTTGCTGAAGACTCTAGGGTTGGTCACCCAGATGGGGTCACCCAGTGAGGGCAGGGTGGGCAGGAAGCCTGGTTTGTGGGACCCAGAGACCAGCCAGCCTGTGCTGTCCAGAGGAAGCCCCCGAGACCAAAGAGGCTAGGGAGCAGGTTTAAGGACACATACTAGGAAGCATCTGAGTCCAGATCCCAAGCGTGCTTACGCGCTATTTCATCTCACCGAGAAGCACCTGGGGGCTTCCCTGACCTTCTCACAAGCTCCAAAGTCAAGGCTGGCAAGCGGCAGAGGCAGAATTTGGGCCGCGTCTGTCGGCATTCTCTTCCTAGGACACGTGCTGCAGCTGGATGGGGGCCAGAGGACTAGAAATAGACTGGGGTCAGCTGCAGGGGCGCCGTGTCCTCAGATCCACGTATCCAAGGATTCCCACCGCCTGGAGCACGCAAGGCCCCGGCGCCGTGACACAGTGCTCCGGGCAGGCCAGCAGGCGTTCACTGAGCACCTACGCTGTGCCAGGCCCTGTACGTGTGCGAGGGGCAGGATGGCCGGGCACAGTCTGTCCTGGAGGAGTTCAAGGCCTGGTGGCCTTCGAGGGCCCAGGTGACCTCCAGCGTCTCTCCCAAGGCTAGCCATCTATGATCACTGGTTTCACGAACACCTACTGTGTGCGTGACCTTCTCCACTCTGGGAAAAACCGACAGGAGATGCCAAAGGCTTTTCCTCACCAATGCCATCCTTCCTCCTCCCCAGACATTCTCCCCCGAACGGAGGCTGAGCAGATGGACCAGTCTTCCCTGTGTCTAAGGTCTTTGGTGCTCACCCCCTGACACATTCTTGTCTATAGCCTCATCCATCCACCCCATCACCAGTTCACACCTGGGACGCAGCTGAGGAAGCCTCACTCCACCCCAGGACCCCGCATAGCTCTCAAGAGCTTCCCTGGGAACCGAGTCACACAGGGCTCCTGCCAAAGATGGGCTCCAAGCCTGGGGAAACTTGCAGGCCTCCCTGGGGGTCAGAGGATACACATACACGGACGACACACAGACACATATATACACGTGAAACATCCGCTTCTCCCCCACCAGGCCCCGGCGATGGTAGAGCAGGGTGATGACCCAAGATACAGCCTGGCCCCGGGCCATCCGGAACTATTCACTGCACACATGTGGGCTGCAGGCCTACTGTGGGCCAGGCAGGGCTCCCCGGGATACAGCAGCGAACTCTGGTTGGTTTACATTCTAGAGGAGAAAGGCAGACGGTCAACAGGGAAAGTAACAAAGGGGTGAATTAGATAGCAGCTAGGGACTGATGAGGGCCATGAAAAACAGTTCTCCTGGGAGCTGGGTGGGACTCAGGGGGCAACGTGAAAAAGGGTGGTCAGGGCAGGCCTCCTTGGAGAGGTGAGATCTGGGCAAAAACGTGAAGGAGGTGAAGACGTGAGCCCCGAGTCACCTGTAGGTAGGTGGGTTACCTGTAGGTTACCAGGCGGAGGCAAAGCTGGAGGCTGGTGCCGCTGGAGCAGAGGACAGGGAGAGGAGAGGATGAGGCCAGGGGTGCAGCGGGGACTAGATGGCAGGGGGGACTGGGAGTCTTGGCTCCTCGATTCCCGGGCCTTCCCTCCCAGCACTAACCCTGGCTCTCTGCGCGCTTAACTCACGGCAGTGTCCCCACGGCCCAGGGAGGAGTCACGTCACCCCTCCGCGGCCCGCGTTAAACCGCAGGGAGGAAACTGAGGCAGGCGGAGGACGTGGAGGCCGGGAGCCAGGAGACCAAGCCAGGCCCAGCCCCACGATGGCAGCCGCCCCCCACCACCTCCGGGCACCGGTCGCCCCTCCCGGGCCCGCTCCGCGGGGGCGCCCCCGCTCGGCCCACCGTCGTGGGGGGTGGGGGCGGCGGCCCGCGTCACTCCCGTGCTCTCGAGTCGCTGCCTTTCCCCTATTAGTGCGGGGCCGCAGGCAGACCAAACCGCAGACCCAGATAAGAGCACAATCGAACCTGTTTTGCTCGCAGGCCGTCCTGGGGGCTGGGTGGGAAGTCAGGGAGGCCGCTGGCAGCGCCCCGGGCCTGCTATCAGCCCCTTTGAAATTTACCCACCTTATCAGGGCCGCGATTTCGGCTGCCTTCCTTCCTCCGCTCGCTCTGCCCAGAGGAAGGGATGGGGGCACGTCCTGGGAAGAGCCGCCCCCCACCAAGGACTCAGACCCCAGTCACTGCCCAGGCCGAAAGGTGCCCCTCCGGTCCTGTCCTGACCCCGCACCCCACGCCTACATCACCCACTCCCATACCCCCTCCCCAGTCAGGGGCGCCTGTTGCACGCTGACCCCCGTCACACCCTCGGCAAATGTTTGTTTGCTGAGCACCTGCTGCCAGCGGAAGGAACACACCAACCTCACTCCCCCACGGAGCTGACACTGGAGCTGGGGAGACAGTAAATAAACACAAATAAGTAGGTAAGAGAGTGTGTCCGCAGGTGATGACCCCTGCAGTGGGGCAGAAACGAAGCAAGGGTGTAGGATGGGGAGTGTTGGGCAATTATAAGTGTGTGTGTGAAGGGAGTGAGGGGTCGGGGAGAGTCTGAGAAGGTGAGGTTTGAGTCAAGACCCAAAGGCTTCCAACTCTCTCCCTGGGGTTAGAATCCCACAGGAGGGCAGAGCCAGGAGGAGGAGCGAGGTCAGCCAGTCCTCCGAGATCCCTTTTTACTGAGGCTCAGAGAGGGCGATGAAATGCCGAAGGTCACAGAGCACCACGGTAGCAGAGCCAGCAGGAGTTCGAGCCCAGCCGGGACCTTTCTCCGCATTACCGTGGCCCCCGGCCTGGGGCTGTGCCAGGGCCCTGGGCAGGACAGTAGGCCCCTGCCAGACAGTTTGGGGCTGAGCCTGGAAGTGCAGTGTTGAGCCGTCTGCCTTTTGTAGACCAGGGGCCCGACGGGTGGAGTTTGAGCTGAGGGTCAGGGCTCGGCCTGGCGCGGGTGTATGTGGATGCCATCGTGGTGGGGATGGCAGCCCAGTGCCAGGGTCCTCTGGCTCCCCCGCCAGCCCTGCTCTCCACTGACCCTGGAGGTCCAGGTCCACAATGGCCCGACCTGGAGGGTGAGTCCTCCAGGAGGAGTCCCCTCTAGCCTCAGCACTCCCTCCGGATACACACTCGGGCTCCTGCGGTGAAGGGCGAGTGGCCTGGAGGGGCAGCACGCAGACCACCCGCACAGTGCCCGGGCACTCCAGGAGGGGCGGACCCCGGGGCCTGGCTGAGGCCCGACAGGCTCTAAGGAAACAGGAGAAAATGGAGCTGAGAGGGCTCAGGGCCCTGGGGTGGTGGGGGCAGCGTCCAGAGACCCTCGGGCACCGTTTTTATGGAGCTGCAGAAGCATCTGGGCGGAGCAGAGTCTGGAAACTAAGTCCCAGCTCTGCTGCTTCTGGCTGTGAGACCTTGGGCAGGTCAGTTTCCCACCCAGCCTCTCGGTTTCTCTTCTCACTGAAAGGGGAGCAAGAATTTCTTCAAAGGGATGTTGTAAGGAGCAAATGAGAGAATGTGTGAGTGCCTGGCACACAGCCAGGACTTGTGGACAGTGGAAGCTTCTCCCACTGGGGACTTGGTCCCTCTCACCTAGATGGTGGCCAGGGTTAGGGAGCATTGAGCAGGTGCCAAGCACTTGAGAGGCTGTTTTTAGGACCCTTGTTAATTGGATTGACCATAATCCTGAGTTTATGACCCACGCTCACCATAGACCCTCTCGGTTATTAATCATGTAATGAACACAAGGACTCAACTGCTAACCCAGGGTCAAGGTTTTTACCAGCCATGCTACTGAATTATTCACGTATTTCTCACATTAATCCTCCTGTACTGAATTTTTTTTTCAATTTTATATATTTAACTCCCTCCGGATACACACTCGGGCTCCTGCGGTGAAGGGCGAGTGGCCTGGAGGGGCAGCACGCAGACCACCCGCACAGTGCCCGGGCACTCCAGGAGGGGCGGACCCCGGGGCCTGGCTGAGGCCCGACAGGCTCTAAGGAAACAGGAGAAAATGGAGCTGAGAGGGCTCAGGGCCCTGGGGTGGTGGGGGCAGCGTCCAGAGACCCTCGGGCACCGTTTTTATGGAGCTGCAGAAGCATCTGGGCGGAGCAGAGTCTGGAAACTAAGTCCCAGCTCTGCTGCTTCTGGCTGTGAGACCTTGGGCAGGTCAGTTTCCCACCCAGCCTCTCGGTTTCTCTTCTCACTGAAAGGGGAGCAAGAATTTCTTCAAAGGGATGTTGTAAGGAGCAAATGAGAGAATGTGTGAGTGCCTGGCACACAGCCAGGACTTGTGGACAGTGGAAGCTTCTCCCACTGGGGACTTGGTCCCTCTCACCTAGATGGTGGCCAGGGTTAGGGAGCATTGAGCAGGTGCCAAGCACTTGAGAGGCTGTTTTTAGGACCCTTGTTAATTGGATTGACCATAATCCTGAGTTTATGACCCACGCTCACCATAGACCCTCTCGGTTATTAATCATGTAATGAACACAAGGACTCAACTGCTAACCCAGGGTCAAGGTTTTTACCAGCCATGCTACTGAATTATTCACGTATTTCTCACATTAATCCTCCTGTACTGAATTTTTTTTATTTTTTTTTTTATTTTAGTTTTGGCTGCTCTGCGTCTTCACTGCTGCGCACAGGCTTTCTCTAGCTGTGGTGAGCGGGGGCTATCGTCCAGTTGGGACGCTCGGGCTTCTCACTGTGGTGGCTTCTCTTGTTGTGGAGCGTGGACTCTAGGGCACATGGGCTTCCGTGGCTGTGGCTCGTGGGCTCTGGAGTGTGAGCACAGAAGCTGTAGTGCAGCAGCTCAGTTGCCCCATGTCACGTAGGATCTTTCTAGACCAGAGACTGAACCCATGTCCCTTGCATTGACAGGCGAATTCTTAACCTCTGGACCACCAGGGAAGTCCCCTTCCTAGACGTCTGACCCCAACGTGTCCCCATTTTACAGCTGAGGAAATTGAGGCACAGCTGAGGATTCAGTACATCCTGTCCACTGATGCTGGAGATTCATTGGATACATTTTTCCAGTTGACTTCCTGTTCTGGGCTCCAGAGCCCCTGATGACTAGTCTCCACATGACCCCCACCCCACCCCTGCCATGTTCTGTAGTTCAGCCATGGGCTCAGCCCCCAGCTCCCTGTAGGGCCCCACCTCTGATGTTTGGGGGAGCCCCATGCTCTCTGCAGGCCTCTTCTCCCCGCCCCTCGCCCCCTGCAGGCCGCCTCTAGCCCAGTTTGGTGACACAAGAGCCTGGTGCTCCCCAGCCATTCTCTGATCCTCCTTCTGGGCGCCCAAGAATAAATGAAGGAAATGAGCAAGTGAATGAATGAATGAAGATGCTAAAAGGGGGAAAGGGATATGGAGGGAAAAACACGCAGCATTTCTGAGAGCAGAGGGGGAGGGGTGGGAGGAGGCTGAGGCAGGACTTGGCATTGAAAGATGCCCCTTTGCCAGCTGCTGCACTCAGGGAGCCCCCGAGTGTGGATCTGACCCTTAGATCCTGCTGCCCAGGCCTTGACCCTGAGTCCTGCCCCTCCCCCATGGTGACTTCCCAGATACAGTGGCAGCTGCAGAGTTCCCAGAACCATCCTAAGCTGATACAGCTGAAGCTGCCCCAGGGGCTGGGACTGTGGGTGGCACACCCCTGCCAGGCAGCCGCACCACCAGGCAGGAAGTGCTCGGGGCCCTCGCCTACTGCCAGGAATGGCCAGCTCCTTGACGTAGGGTTGGGAGAGTCTGGGGTCCTGGGCAGAGTCAGGGTCAGGTTAAGATTGGAAGGTCCTGAGGCCTGACCTCTCTCAGCAGAATCCAAATGCAATGCTGGGGAAGCAACCTTCTTCCATACAAACATGGGTCTTGACCTGTGAGGGGAGCTGGTCACTCTTGAGAATCTACTTGAGAATACACACACAATTCCAGGGGCTCACAGATCCCCTGCAGCCCCTCCATGAACCCCAGATTAAGAGGCCCCATCCTCCTCGGAATAGAGTTGCCATATGACCCAACAATCCCACTCCTGGGTATATATGCCAAGAAAACTAATTCAAAAAGATACCTGCACCCCTATGCTCATTGCAGCACTATTTACAATAGCCAAGACACAGAAGCAACCCAAATATACATCCACAGATGAATGGATAAAGAAGATGCGTATACACAGTGGAATATTGCTCACCATGTCCTGTCCTATGAGCTCAGTCACGTCTGACTCTTTGCAACCCCATGGACTGTAGCCTGCCAGGCTCCTCTGTCCATGGAATCCACCAGGTAAGAATACTGGAGTGTGTTGCCATTTTCTTTTCCATTTACTCACCATAGAAAGAATGAAATAATGCCATTTGCAGCAACATGGCTGGACCTCGAGATGATCTTACTGAGTGAAGTAAATCAGAAAGAGAAAGATAAATATATAATACCACTTGTATGTAGAATCTAAAATATGTAACAAATGACCTTATTATGGAACAGAAACAGCCTCACAGACATGAACTGTGAGTTCTATGGCAATTTCCGGTAACAAAAGACCAAAGGGGAGTGGGAGGGACAAAGTAGGAGTTTTGGATTAGAAGATCTAAACTGCTACGAAAAAAACAGATACACAGCAAGGCCCTACTGCATAGCAGAGGGGACTGTAGCCAGTATCCTGTAATAAGCCATAATGGAAAGAATATGAAAAAGAACATACATATGTAAAACTGAATCACTCTGCTATATACCAGAAACTAACACAACATTGTAAATCAACTATACTTATAAAGAGTCTCAGTCCTGGACTGTAGGTAATGTGTGGGCAGGACTGTTCATTTCCAGCTCCCAACAAAACATCTGGCATGCAGTAGGTGCTTAACATGTGCTTATTTCCACAGATCACCAGATGATATGGACTTGGCTGAGAGAAAGGGCAGCTGCAACAGGGCTGATCAGAGGATTAGATCGGGAAAGGGAACGGAGGGTGAGGCGGGTGTCCCTGGGCCGCTTATGGCCCCCATGGCCCCCTACTGCCCTCAGAGCAAGTGTGTGGGGTCTCTGGGGCCCCGGAGGCTCCACATGGTCCTGTCCCCTAGCGCCGACGATACTTCAGCTCACAGGAACAGTGGCCGCTTCAGCTTCAAGAGCCGTGGGACGCTGTCCCCAAACACTGTGACTTGTTCCAACACCTGCTGAGCACCAGAGCAGGAAGTGGCAGCCCACTCCAGTGCTCTTGCCTGGAGAACCCCATGGATGGAGGGGCCTGGTGGGCTGCAGTCTATGGGGTCACACAGAGTCAGACACGACTACACACACACACACACACACACACACACTGAGCACCGGTTGCACGTTACACCGTTCCAGACACTAGTGACCAACAGTGAGTGCCACAGGCCCTGCGCTCGGGGGGCTGACAGACTCACTTCCAGACTTCTCCACGTGCCCTCATACTTAATCACTGAATCCAGCACGTACATCAGCTCCCCTGAGAAGCCTTCCCCAATCCTGCCAGTGTCGGGGGCCCTGGGATCGGGACACAAATCTCACCTTATCAAACAGTCCTTCTGCTTCTCGTCTCCTGCCCAGAGCAGGGAGTTCATAGAGACAGAAGCTGTGTCAGATTTTCTAGGCATCCTTGGCCTCGAGTGCAGCGTCTAGCAAAAAGCTATGCATGGAATAAAGGGATGAATGGATGGATGGAAAGATGGACTGATGGGCAGCTGGGGGCACCAGCCAGGGAGTGGGAAGGAAATGGGACAGGGCTGAGGGAGGCCTAGGAATGTCCCTGGGGAGGGCAGAGGGTGTGGGGAGGGTGGAAGGAAGGCTCCCTCCTCCTGGTTGAGGCCTGATTTCCTTGGAAACAATGGCCGCAGGTGCGGGGAGGAGGGTCAGGGGAGGGCTGACGGAGAGTAGCATTTGCTTCCTGGTCTGGGGTTTCCAGTCGAGAACTTTGAGCTCTTACCTCCCTGGGTTGTGACCTCTGTGTCACCAGGTCCAGGAGGGCCCGAGACACGGCCCAGTCTGCGCTCAGACCCCAAGACAGGCTCAGAGAATTGGGGGTCCCCCAGCCTGAGGCCCCCTAGCTGTCAGGGCTCGGTTCTTGGTCTCTGCTGTCTTCATTCTTGGGCAAAGCCTGCCTGATTCTGCCAAGCCAAAGAGGGGACTCCCCTGGGGGTTCCTCCCTCCTGATGGAGTGGGCAAGCCAGCCCTGCCTCAGTGGGCGCCCCCCCGGGTCAGAGGGGAGCAGGGGCCTGCCCACCCCCGGGGCACGGAGGGCAGTGGGAACTGGAAAGAGGGCTGGTCGGAGGGGTCTATCCCCTCCCACTGCCCCAGCCTGGGCCGCCTCCCTGCTCCTTCACCGCCAACACTGCCCCCCTCCTCTGGCGCCTTTGTCCCTCCTGGAAGAGGGGAGGGGAGAAGGGTAGACAGGGGCTGAAGAGGGGCCCTGCCTTCAGGGGTGTGAGGGCAGAAGTAGTGGGAGCAGGGTTCTGGGGACCGCGCCTCCACTCCCCTGAATGACGGACGTCAAAGCCAGAAGGAAGGAGCCTCCGGCTGAACTAGTCTAATGATTCGTTTTACAGGGGTGAAGCAGAGGCCCAGAGAGGGAAGGGACTTGCTTAAGGTCACACAGCCCTATCTGAACTATTTTCTTGGTGCTCCATAAAGGCACTCTTCCAAACACTTGACACAAATTAACTCCTTCCAGCAACTCTACGGGGACCAGTGCGCTATTATAATCTGTATTTTACAGATGGAGAACATGAGGCACAGAGAAACTTAGGAAGCTGCCTCAGGTCACCGAGCTTGTGAGTGGCAGGGCTAAGCTGCAGGCCATTAGCCTGACTCCAGGGCCTCACGCACAGCCCCGAGCTTTGTCACCTCTTGCTAAAGTTACCAAGCGGGAGTCTTGGTCCTTCCTCAGCTCCGCCTACTGTGTGGCTTCAATCCAGTCTCTCGTAGTCTTTGTGCCTGTAACTAACAAATACAGTAATGTTACTTATTGCACTTGCAGAAGATTTTCGGTGGTGCAGGCAATGGGAACGATGCCTTTTCTACATAATGTCATTTAATTATCATTACCCGATGGGGTAGGTATCACACCTCCATCTGAAGGTGAGAAAACCAAGGCAGAGAGGTTAATTAACCCCGGGACACACATCTAGTAAGAAACAGCCAGCATGCAAAGTCAGCCAAGCCCAGGGTTTGATCACTGGTTCCTCTGGCCTGTGCACGGGCTTGGATATTCAAGGGGTCCCAGAGTCAGTCAGTCCCCTGGAGGTCATTCTGTCCAGACCCTCCCTCCACCTTAGTGGACATCTTGTCACGTGCTCCCTTTGCTGGGCTCGGCAGCTTCGGGGCCCCCAGAAGCCGCCCTACCCCCAACCGGTGACCCTTGCCCCCTTTGGCCACCAGACGCTGCTTCTGCGTCACGTCGGGGAAGCTAGGATCCCCGCGCCCTGCCTTGGACGCAATTGGCAGCAGCTGCAGGAAGCGGACTCGCCCAGCATCTCAGGTATCACACAGGAAACTTCACCCTAAGTCCAGGCTCACCCTCTTGCTCCCTGCACCGCCAGCCCCCCCACCATGCTCCCTCACCACTTCTTACTCAGCCCTAACTGTGTGCCCAGCTGAGCGCCATGCCCTTGGGGAACCCAGGCCAGGCAGCCCAGACAGGCAGACAGGAAGGATTCCGGGGGTGGGAGGGCGGGGCTGGGACTTAGGCCGGGGACTGGCGAGGACTTGGAGAGGAGCGGGGGATGGTGCGGAACTTTCCCAGGGGCCGCTGAGCTCTGCTCTCCTGCATGAGCAGATGCGTGAGTGACTGGGGGAAAGACGAGAGCGTTGTGACTTTAGGCGAGTCCGCCCACCTCCCAGGGCCAAAGCGCAGACGTGTTTGTGTGTGTATGTACCATGTGTGTGTATCGTGTGTGTGTGCATGCGTGCGCGCGTGTGTGTGTACTGTGTGTGTGTATGTGTAGGGTGTGTGTGTAGGGGGTCACATGGGTGTGTGTGTGGGGGTGGTGTGTGTGCCGTGTGTGTGTAGGATGTCTCTGTGTGTGTGTGTGCTGTGTGTGTAGGGGTCACCTGTGTGTGTGTGTGTGCACGTGTAGTGTGTGTGTGTGCACGTGTAGGGTGTGTAGGTACCGTGTGTGCATGCGTGTGTGCGCACGTGCACGTGTGTGTGTAGGGTGTGTGTGTGTGTGTAGGGGGTCACCTGATGGGCACCCACAACTATCTTGTGCGCAGTCCTCGTCTTACCCCCATTTTAGAGATAAACAAACGGAGGCGACCTGCCCATAGCTGGGCAGCAGCAGAGCTGTTTAGAGCAAGCGTTTACCTAACCAGGCGCCTTAGAGCTTTTGAGGTAGGAGTGGGTGGGAAGCCTGGGGGTTGGAGGGAAGGAGAGGCTGGAGACCCCCTCTTCGTCCTCCTCAGGGAGGGCGGGTCAAAGGCCTGGGGCAGGGGGCTCGAGGTCTGGCTGTAGTCCCACCTCTGTCTGACTTGCTGCGCGACCTCCACAAGTTCCTTTCCCTCTCTGGGCCCCAGCCTGGTCTTCCGAAAGCTGACTAGGTCCCTGTGGGCCCTCCTAGCACTATGCTGTGCTAAGTCGCTTCAGTCGTGTCCGACTCTTTGGCACCCCATGGACCGTAGCCTGCCAGGCTCCTCTGTCCGTGGGGATTCTCCAGTGAGAATACTGGAGTGGGTAGCCATGCCCTCCTCCAGGGGATCTTCCCAACCTAGGGGTCGAACCCAAGTCTCTAACATCTCCTGTCTTGGCAGGTGGTTCTCTACCACCAGAGCCACCTGGGGGTCCTCCTTGTACCTGCCCGCAGTCCCCCACTATTGTGGGAGGGGTCCCTCGGGCCCCCTCCCTGAGTTTACTCCCCGTCAGCGTCCTCAGCAACACTCATGGTGACCGGCAGGCTCTTCACGCACGTCGTCTCGTTTCATCTCCACACACCCCTGAGAGGAAGTTCTTATTTCCTGTTTACAGATGAGGAGTCTGAGACCCAGAGAAGGCAAGGGGGCAGCCAAGGCCCCACCAAGGGGAGGTGAGTGGGCAGAATGAGGGGCCCAGATCTCCACGCCTCCCGGAGTAGGTGGCCACCTGGCCCGGCAGAGTCCACCACTGACTTGGCCTCCGACCACCAGGCCTTCACTCGCCTGCATGGTGGCCATGCACGCCTGGCGCCGACTTCCCACGGCTCAGCCTTTCCACACGCAGGGGCTGGTGGTGGGCATCAGAGTGAGCCCTCTGCGACCAGGTGGAGGAGAATATTAAGCCTGAGATCAGGCATAGACCCTGTAGGTCCCCAGCAGTTTATGCGTTTAACGTTCAAGCTGGACATGGACCCTATGAGATGGGCACTCCTACCATCAAGCCCATTTTACAGATAAGGTGACTGAGAGAGAGGGGAGGCCACACTACCTCCTGGTAACACAGCAGCAAGTGTGCAGTGAGGGCTGCACCCTGGCAGCCTGGCCCGGAAGCCACTGTGCTCCAACCCTCCCAGCACCCAGGAAGCAAAGGAAAACAATAGCGGACAGGAGATCTGTAATTGAGGATTTCACAGTACAGGACAAACTCTTCATGCCCGAGGGAAGCTGAGCAGGGAGGTGATCAACGTTTCAGAGAAGAAAGCCTGAGTCCCGCTGACCAAGGGGTTGGGAAGGGTGGGTCGGGGTTGAGGCACTGGTCTCCCCATATAGGTGCCTGATCCATTTGAGATACCGGGGGCCCCACCCTAGCCCACCTCCCTACCCCCACACCAACCCTGCCCCTCCCATTGCACAGATGGGAAAACTGAGGCCTGAGCTCTGTCCAGCAGGACCCTCTGGGGGTATCAAGCCGAAGGGAGGAGTTCCTGGGGGGCCAGATGTTGGGGACATGGGCCCTCCTTGCCTGGCCTGGGACCTTTAGCTCTCCAAGCTTCTAGTCTCTGCCCATCCAGGGCAGGCTTACCCTTCCCCTACTCTGAACCGCCGCAGGCAACACGAGGGGCCAGGGCTGCCCTTCACTAGAGGCCTTCTGAAGCACCCTTCAGCCTCCAGAACCCGCTTCACCGATGGAGGAACTAGAGCTCAGAGAGCGTCAGTGACGTGCCCGAGGCCACACAGCAGAGTGGAAAAGGGTCTCTCTTGAGAAAGGGGAGAAGGAGCTGAGGACAGGAGGAAGGAGGGTGCAGAGGAGATAGGGGAGGGGGGCGGTCTCCGGGGTCCTCCTCCTTACACTTCCCTGCCCTGGCCTCAGCCTTCCAGGTTGGCTTTCCCTCCCCTTTCTCGGGAAAAGAAAAAAAAAAAAAAAAAAAGCAGTGGGCAGCTGGCCCTGAGTGGCTGCCCTCCCCGGGGGCAGGGACGAAGTGTCTTCCTGGTGAGGTTCCAGCGGGGTGTGGCCTCTTGGGAGGGGCTGGGAAGGGCTGTTTGTTCCTGAGCAGCCCAGGTTCGGGATAGCTTTATGGTACCATCTGGACAATGTGGCTTGGGCGGGCCTCGCTGGCCGTGGGCCAGGGCGGGGAGGGGGCACCAGGGCACACTGAGGAGCTGCCCCCCATCTGTCACCTGGCCCCATGAGGAGGGTGGGGGCCTCAGGTGGCACGAGCTGGGCACTGTCTGCAGAAGATTTTGTGAAGGAGGAACTAGCCCCATTTCACAGGTGGGGGACACTGAGGCCCAGCGGATCACTGAACTGCCCCAAATCACACCTGGGGATGTACGTGACATGGAGCCCACGTCTCACCCATCCACCCGCCTCTCAGCACCGCCACAGGAGTGCTGGGCGCCAAGGGCAGGCCTGGAACCAGAGGACGTGGCCCAGATGCCCTGAGGCCTTGGGCCAGGATCTCCACCTCCAAGCCTTCCCTTTGCTGTACCGTCAAATGGAGACAACTTCTGGGCCAATCGGCGGGAGAAACGGGTGACAGCATTTGTGCATGAGGACAGCAGTCCCCGGGATGAACGTGGGTTTCCAGCAGCTGACCCAACAGGGTAGATAGAGCCTGACCTCGGCATCTAAGACCCTTGCCAGCAGAGCGTAGCCCAGGCCCTTCCACCTCCATCCTTGCCCCTTTCCCTCTGTGGAGTTTAGGCAAGTCCATCTCCTCTCTGAGCCTCAGTGTTTCTCCTGCATCAGATGGAGGTGGAGGGGGTAGATATTCTTGTAGGGGGTCCATGAAGACTCCAAGGAGCCCCTGTGGGAGAAAAGACATCATAAACATAGTGTCTTTATTTTGGGGGGCTCCAAAACCACTGCAGATGGTGACTGCAGCCATGGAATTAAAAGACGCTTACTCCTTGGAAGGAAAGTTATGACCAACCTAGATAGCATATTCAAAAGCAGAGACATTACTTTGCCAACAAAGGTCCATCTAGTCAAGGCTATGGTTTTTCCAGTGGTCATGTATGGATGTGAGTTGGACTGTAAAGAAAGTTGAGCACCGAAGAACTGATGCTTTTGAACTGTGATGTTGGAGAAGACTCTTGAGAGTCCCTTGGACTGCAAGGAGATCCAACCAGTCCATCCTAAAGGAGATCGGTCCTGGGTGTTCACTGGAAGGACTGATGCTGAGGCTGAAACTCCAGTACTCTGGTCATGTAATGTGAAGAGCTGACTCATTGGAAAAGACCCTGATGCTGGGAAAGACAGGGCAGGAGGAGAAGGGGACAACAGAGGATGAGATGGTTGGATGGCGTCACCAACTCGATGGACATGAGTTTGGGTAGACTCCGGGAGTTGGTGATGGACAGGGAGGCCTGGCGTGTTGCAGTTCATGGGGTCGCAAAGAGTTGGACACAACTGAAACATAGTGTCCTGTGACTCAATAACGGCATTGCCCCTAAGCGGGGTCCACCCTTAGCTCCTTAGTGAGAAGTTTATTCCGTCTTCCTAAGGGCCTCAGAGATGAAATGTGAGAGACAAGGTCGGGGGCAGCAGGGTTTTCAGGAAGGGACTTGGGGAGCCAGCTGGGTCTCCTTCCTCCCCCAGCACTCTGAGGTCGCTCTTTCTAGGGAGAAGAGCGCTCCAGGCCCAGCATCTCTGCCTGCAATGCTGAAAGCCGCTTCTCTTACATGGCTGGTTTGGGGGTAGGCTGGCTCCGTCCAAGCCTGCTGGGCTGCCAGGAGGTCTGCCTGGTATGTGAGGGTCTGGGGCCTCCTGGAGTCCATTCAGCCACACATCTAAGACCCGATCTGCTAGGGAGGGCCCCTCAGGGGAACCCACGGGGACCATGGCCTTGGACCTTCGGCATTTGCTAGGTGTCTGGACCCAGCAGTGTTTTTTTTTTTTTAATTTTACTTATTTAATTTTGGGGCTGCCCTGGGTCTTCGTTGCTGTGCACGGGCTTTCTCTAGTTGTGGCACGAGGGCTTCTCATTGTGGCGATCTCTCTTGTTGCAGAGCACAGGCTCAGAGCTCATGGGCTTCATTCAGCAGCTGCTCCCAGGCATGCAAACTTCCCAGACCAGGGATGGAACCCATGTCCCCTGTACTGGCAGGAGGAATCTCAATCACTGGGCACCAGGGAAGCTCTCCACCAGCTTTTCTAAAGAGCTCTGGTACCATGCAGGACACCTCCCCTCCACACACACTCCCTTGTGAGATTTTTTGGTCTCATCTCCAAGCTTGGGCCAGGCCCCCTGGGTTGAGAGTCCCAGCACCTGACACCTGCCCTGGGGCTTTTCATCTGGAGCCGTGTTCATCCCCTGCTCCTCAAGGGTCTACAGCCTTTGGAATTGGGGCCACTTTCCTGAGGGCTCCCTTCAACACACTCACTAAGTGCGTGCCTGATGCTCCCCGACCACCTGCTTAATCCCTATCTACCCCCTTCCTCTGGTTTATCTTCTCAGTACTTAGGGCAGTCTGAACTGATCTTCTTCTTTTTTTAAGTAATTAATTGATGTATTTTGACTGCGCTGGGTCTTAGTTGCGGCATGCAGACTCAGCTGCGTGGCATGCGGGATCTAGTTCCCCAACCAGGGGTTGAACCCAGGCCCCCTGCATTGGAAGCGTGGAGTCTTACCCACTGGACCACTGGGGAAGTCCCTGAACCGACCTTCGTTAGGTTTTGGTCTGTATGATGACTGTCTCTCTCCCTCAGAACGTCAGCTCCTTGGAGGCTGGGACTGGCCTGGCTTATCCACTGCTCTGATCCCTGTCAGGAGCAGGGGGTGGGAGGCCTTGCCTCTTTCTCTTGATGGATGTCAGGGCTGGTATTCTGTGTTGAGAATTAACTCCACCCTCCCCCTTTCACTTGAGTGACCCCCAGGAGCGTTCTGTTGTGGCAACCCCAGTAAGTTCAGAAAATGTACTGTGTGCTCCTTACCAGAGAACAGATGACTGTGGGGTGAGGATGGAAGACTTCACGGGAAGAGGCAAGAGCACAGGTTGTATGTGTGCGTGTGTGCGTGTATTTGGCTGTGCTGGGTCTTAGTTGTGGCACTCGGGAGCTTCAATCATTGTTGCAGCATGCAGGATCTTCACTTGCAGAATGCTGTTAGTTGGCATGCGGGATGTAGTTCTCTGATCAGAGATTGAACCCAGGACCCCTGCTTTGGGAGTGCGGAGTCTTAGCCACTGGACCACCAGGGAAGTCCCAGCACAAGAGTTTTCAAGGTAGAGATGGACAAGTTCAGGGCATAGACAGAGAAGAAACTGTTAACTGTCTCCATTCTCTTCTTTCTTACTAATGGAATCCCAATTACCTTGGATGAAATCACACCAGCATTACTTGGAGACAGAAGGAAGTTAACCAAATTCTGGCCAGTGGGATATAAATTAAGTTCTTGGGTAGGGATTCCAGGACAGTTCCTTTAAAAGGGGACTGAGTCCATCTTTCCTCCTTTCTGCCTGGAACTGGAATGTGATAGCTGGAGCTGTGGCGGCTACACTCCGCCAGTAAGATGGCCTTGAGGCTAGAAGCCAGCCCTGTCGTTAGCCTCAGACTTTCCTCTTACGGAGAGGGAGTAAATCCCTATCTTGTTCAAGCCACTGTTGTTCAGGTCTGTTACTCAGAGCTAGTCGCAACTCCTAAATGACTCAATAGGGCCTGTCAGTGTCTCTTTCTGTGCCATTTCCTGCTTTGTCTAGATGGTCTTGGGTAAGCAGTTCCCTTAAGGAGGACTTTGAGAAACTAAAGGTGTTGAAGGAAGGGAGTACAGGGCCAAGACATGAAGCCAACCTTGGGAGGTGGTCAGGGGGTCCCCAGGAGAGAGATCCTTCAGAGACAAGCCAGGCCTGGGAGTGTCCAGGGAGGGTGGAGTCTGGAGGGACCCTAGACTCATCCACTGTTGCCTTCAACAATAAATAGGCAAATAACCCTACGGCTTATGTTTGGGACATGATACTCAGGGCACACAAATCCCTAGTAGCTCCATCCCATTCAGCCAAACAGACAAAGCCAGTGTTCGGAAATGCTGTAATATCCAGAACTGTGCCAGCGCCCCCTTGACTGCCACCCCTGGCCCCCACATCTACAGTGGTCTGGTCCTGGACTGGAGTCTGTGGCCAGCCGTGGAGTCGGGTGGCCAGGCCCTGGGGCCAGAACTTGGATGGGCAGAGATGCCCCTTTGCTGGTTAGGGCAGGTCCGTGAGGACGGAGTGTGCAGGCGGACAGGGCAGCTCGTTGTCTAAGCCTTGCCTCCTGTGGGTGAAGAGACGGAGCCCAGAGAGGAAGAGTTGGCCCACCAAAGTCACGCTGCCCCGATGGGCAAGGGGTTCAGATGCCAGTCTGCACTTCACAGGACCCACAACTGGCATCTAAAAGGGAGCCATTATTTTCCTTTGTTTTGGCCATTCTCCTTGCCTGGAATGCTCTTCCAGATAGCCACAAACCTGCTTCGTATCCATCCTTAAACCTCACCTTCTCCATGGGGACCGCCTATTTAAAGCTGCACTTCAGGATTTCCCTGGTGGTCCAGTGGTTTAGGACTGCCCTTCCACTGCAGGGGGACACAGGTTCAATCCCTGGTCAGCGAACTTAAGATGCCGTGGGCTGCATGGTATAGCCAAAAAAAAATAAAGAAGTTGCACTCCCCTCTCTTACCCCATCCTGTCCTGCTTCTCCCTTTCTCCTACCCCAAATGCCATATTTCACTGTCAGCTCCGTGATGCAGGCATATTCTGTGTTGGTTTCACTGATGCATCCTCGGTACCTAGGACAGGGCTGGGCACCGGGTAGGTAAGTACTCACTACATACCTATTCACAGAATGAACGCATGAATGAATGAATTTTAAGCTTTGCCACAAGTGCTCCTTTGATGGAAGGCACGAAGAAAGTGCTCAGGTAGTTTCTTTTGGGGCAGAAGTGTCTTCAAACGCATCTCCCGCCCCATGGATACACGGTGCCCCAGGGAAGAAGCAGTTCTGAGCTCAGAGTTCACCAAACACTTGATCCTTCCTGAGCCAAGCTGTGCCCTTTTAAGGGCAAATTGAAAACAAAGCTTAAATTGTCTCTGCTGCTTTCCTCGTGGAAAAAAACAAAATAGTTTCGTCCACCTCTCTTATGACCATAGCCCTCTATCAGTGAGGTGTGCACTGTGTAAGAACAGCCATCTATGTGGTGTGGTGGTCTGAAGTCAGAGCCTCCAGTCTGGCCACTGCTTAGTATGCGGCCAGGAGCCTGAGCCTGTCTTCTCATCTCTTAAATGGGAATAATAATGATACTTACTGTACCAGGACATTGGCTTCTCTTGTGTGGGCACACATGTGAGCCTCCTGGGGGAGTGGACATGTTCTAGATCTTGAGTGAGATGACAGTTATGATTCGTGCACTTAAGAAAGAGTTCATTGGACTTCCCCTGGTGGTCCAGTGGTACAGAATCATCTTGCAATGCAGGGGACATGGGTTTACGATCCCTGGTCTGGGAAGAGCCTATGTGCTTTGGGGGAACTAAGCCCGTGCATCACAACTGCTGAGCCCTTGGAGCCCAAGAACTGCAACTACTGTGCCTATGTGCCAGAACTGCTGAAGCCCGAGTGCCTGAAAACCTGCGCTCCGCAATGAGAGGCCACCGCAAGGAGAAGCCTGTGCACAGCAACGAAAATCCGGTGCAGCCAGAAAGTTAGTGAAAAAAAAAAAAGTTCATCAAGCCAAACCCATTGAGTTTCATGTTCTTTTTACTGTGTGTACAGTACACATCAATGACAAAGGAAAAACAGTGCTTCAGAAGTTTGTTGTGAGGATGGAATAGAACTTCAAACATGCCTGACTTGGAGTGAAAACGTAAAAACTATCAACTACTATTAGGGATGAATGTGGGAAACGGGTGTGAACTTTTGTGTGGGCACATGCTTGTGTGAGAGGGCGTGACCCCGAGGGTGTGTCTGTGTGTGAACTAAGGTCGTGTCCCTGCACCTGTGTCAGTACCTGGAGGGCACAGATGTTGTGTGAAGACACCTTCCTGCGTGTGAGTGGTGCACAGAACTGCACGTGTGTGTTGGATCACATGCTGAGTGCAGGCATGCGTGTCAGCTGCGCAGACAGCTCTGCTCCTCTGCACCCCTGTGTTCCACACAGGACAGAGCTTGAATGCTGAGCCGAGGGCACTGGGCCTCAGCTGAGCTCCTCACCCTGAGTGAGGTGGCGGCTGGCTGGCACAGGGCCTGCTCCCCCACCCCCACCCCATCCACAGGGAGGTGGGAGACGGAAGGCCTGACTAAGAGCTCCTGGCGCCCACTCCCTTTCCACAGCTGGAACTTCTCAAAGATGCAAATTCCACTTCAGTCCATGCAAACGAATCCTCAGAGCCAAGGCTGCCTCCCCTGGGGCCCAACCACCACCACCATGGCTGGCCTCACTGGACCCCCCAAGCCTGGATGCCTGGCTTGGGGATCAGAGCCAGCTGGAGTCACTTCTTGCTTTCCAACCTCAGATTCTCTCTCTTCCCTGGGGGACCTTGGCTCCCCCGCTGGCTCAGGTGTCCTAGAGGTAGCCGGGGCGGGGTGAGGCCGACATTGGCCGGGGGGCCCCTGGGGAGAGACGGCCCCTTCTCGCTGGGCCCTTTCCGGTCTCACCTTTGGGGATACACTGAATGGTCACTGTTCCCAACTCAAGGCGCTGGAGGGAGGGCTGGCTCTCTGAGACCCTCCTGCGCGGGCTTCTCTCACAGGACACTCAGCCTACCCCACTCCCCACCGTGCCCACTTTGCCCGTCTCCTGTGTTCCGTCTCCCACTCAGGGACGTGTCTTCATCAGCCCTGGAGGACTCACATCTGGGGGCCTAGCAGAGGCTCAACACACACACACACAGACAGCCCTCTTGACCTATCTTGGTAACCACTGCCAGCCCCAAGCCCATACCCTTGTGGTTCCTGGTTAAAGCATGCTCAACTGCCAGGAAGCCAGGATGTGGGGAGAGAGAGCTAAGTGAAGACAGAAGCATGCAAGAGCTGGAGATACCCAAGGGGTCCGGGTGCCTTTGACAGCAGGTGATGCCATGAGGGTGGGGTGCCAATGCCATCTTGGTGCCCGCCTGTGGCCTGGCCTGCGCCCCTGGCCCTGATACAGGTCCTTGCAGGCACCTGGAAGCAAACGTGTGAGCCTCAGTGCTCCGCCCTTGGAAGTGGTAAACCGCAGCGGCCGAACCAGTTCCCATAGGCTTCTGGGCTGTCGTTCTCCACCTCAAGCGCACCTGTGACTCGCTGACCCCTCTCCAGGAGCCCCCACAGTCTGGGGTCTGCGCTGGACTAAGCAGTGTCTGCCTCCAGAAGTCAGGCCAGTCCCACACGAGGCAGTGTCTCCTACACATGAGGTCGTTTCCTCACTCAACCCGCGTGCTGAGAGCCCCTGAGGACCGCCTCCTCCCCCTCGAGTTTGTTCTTAGAGGGAGCTGGACCCTCTTCCAGAACAGTCCTTTCCTGCTTCTCAACTCCCACCCCGACCAAGGAATACCCTCAGGGCAAGGACTTGCTGTGGTCCTGGGAGAGACTCCTGAGCAGGCTGTGGATTTCTTGGACTCCGCCTCCCAAATGCCCAGGGCCCCAGTCCCTTTCTCCTCGGGAGCGGGACCTCCATCTGGAGGGTTACAAAAATAACAGTGGCCCCCACATACTGGACACTCACCTGCGCCAGGTATGCAATGCTAAACTTTTACGAAGGGTTTTGATTCTCATGATCCCCCTGGAAAAAAAGAACTGTCCTCGTTCACAGGTTAGGACACGGAGGTTCTCAGGGCTGACATATACTTGAGCAATCACAGAGCAGAGCAGAAGCAGGGCCTGCATTCAAAGCCAGGCTCGGCGGGGAGAGCTGAGGTGACACTTGCCCTGGAGGTGTGCGGATTTGGAAAAGCTATTGGCGCGGGAGCCAGGCCAGGCCGGTGTCCATCTTTTCCAGACAAGGCCTGGGCCACGTGGTGCCCTCTGCTGGCCACAGGCCCACCCACACCAGCTCCCAAGTGGCCGCACTCCCAGCACCCCAGAGGGCTACTCCCGCCCTCCACACTCCCCCTTCCTGCCTGTCTCTCAGCTCAGGGCTTGGAGTCCCCTCTCTCCACTGCCCTGTGTGTGGGGGAGGCCTTGGCTGCTCAGAGGCCTCAAACAATCACAGTCCAGCCTCTCAGGGATCTTAAGTGTCTTGGCTGTTGGCCAGGGCTGGTGGGCCTGGGGTAGGTGAGCGTGGCACCACAGGGCCTTGCTCCTTGAGCCCCAGGCACACAGCCCTGCTCCTCTCAGACTTCCTTTCCCGCAGCTCAGCTGGAGGAATTCCTAGAGTTGGCTCTGGGGCTCTAGGGATTTGGGCCACAGGAACTAAGCAACAAGCTCCTGGGGCTCCAGTCTCCCCCCAGGCCCCAGCCTCCTGGTTCCACCTAGTCCCTCAGTGACTCTATAACCATCCGCAGGGGCACAGGGGTCAGGGACAGGATGGGGATCGGACAGGAGAGAGCGCAAGTTACGGGCAGGGGGGGTGGGGGCCACCTTCTTTGAACTGTATCTGTTTGGCCATGCCAGGTCTTAACTGCAGCATGCAGGATCTAGTCCCCTGATCAGGGATTGAACCTTGGCTTCCTGCACTGGGAGCGCAAGAGTCTTAGCCACTGAAGTAGGAAGTCTCCTTGGTCAGAGATCATTGCAGAGGGAGCTGGGGCAACCGGCAGACTGAGGGAGTGCGTGACACATGGGGTCAGGTCCGCGGCCACTCCTGTGATGACCTCATCTGGTCCTGAGGCTTTAAATGATCTCTGATGACTCTCCCAGACCATGTTTCCTGCCCCAACCCCCCTGCTGAACTGCGGGCTGTGCATCCATCCGCCATCTCTGCACCCTCAGCATCCTCAGAGGAGCCCCCCAGACACCCCTGGACCAAGTCGAGGTTGCTTACACCATGCTCCCAGCCTTCACACCTGTTTCTCGGGCAGTTGGAACACTCCAGGGTTACCTGTTCACAAACGTGAGCACCAGGCTGGCTGCTGCATCTGGAAGGTTGTAAGGGTTAAATGAGGTCATCCATATAAACAGTTTAATAGTTGTTGTTCAGCCAATAGTACCATAATTATGGTGGACACTCAGACATTTATTGTTTGTGATGGAAAAACATAACGCTAGAAATAATATTTAAGTCAGAAATCACAGCCTTGTATAAACCCTGGGAAATATCAGGGAACCATGGCCCAGCTTGAACATTACCATTCTAAATGATTTCAGCTCCCTCAAATTCTCGTGGGTCTGGACAACACAGCCCTGGCTAGATCTGGCTTGGTCTCATAGCCCAAGCGGCTGCAGGGCCACCTGGGCTGTGGGTGAACCCCTTCAGACCACCACCTGCTTATCCTCACATGAAGTGTGGGCGGAGGACTGGCAGAGCCCCTTCACTAGGGTGCTTGTTAGAATGGTGGAACCTTGTCCTCTTTCACAGGATCTACTAAATCAGAATTTGCATTTTTAACAGTCAGGTTTGAGAAGCACTGTTCCAGATCACAGAACCTCAGAATATTTTTAAAAACCTGTGAGTTCCACCCAAGTCCTGCTTTCTAAACCAATACATCTCCATTTTACAGAGGAGGTATCGAAGGCCCATCCGTCAGTCACGCTAGCTTGTCAGAATCCGTTCTCTGAACACTCTTGACTCCCAAACTCACATACCCTTCTCCCTTCTCAAGCAGCCTTGCCCGCTCCCTGCTCTGGTGGTGGTGGTGGTGGTGGTGGTGTAGTCACTAAGTCATGTCCGACTCTTATGACCCCATGGACTGCAACCTGCCAGGCTCCTCTGTCCGTGGGATTCTCTGGGCAGGAATACTGGAGTGGGTTGCCATTTCCTTCTCCAGCTCCCAATACTGAATTATTGAAATAAAGGGCGGCCATGAGTGCCCTTGGAGCCTGTTCTCTTGGTTGCCAGACAGGGCTGGACACCATGCGGTGCCTGGGAAAGTGGCCGGGTCAGAGTAAGCAGGTAAAGGAGGGGCCTTCCCAAGAACAGGGTGGGAGGCACCCAGCGCCACCTGAGCTGGGACAGGGAGGTGGCCGAGGGGACCTGTTTGCTCTGCCTGGAGGGCTGGGCCCACACCACTGCAACCTCCCCCACCGCACCCCCAGATAAAAGCTCGGCTGAGCGCCCTCCCTGTCACCTAGCCCCCGTGGGAATGGCTCCGGCCAGGAGCTACCATCAAATCTGCTTCTTTCTCCCAGGGCCTGGTGACTTCTTGACAGGTTACAGCCCCAAAGACAAACAGATTCTGCCAAACAAATAACTGTCCAATGGTAGAGGTGTTGGGGAAGGCCTGGGAGTGGGTCTGAGCTGCCAGAAGACCCAGGTGACAGGGTGGGGGCCCTTCTTCTCCAGAAAACAAACAGCTGTGGGCACCTGGAAGGAAGCAGGATGTGGGAGCGCTGGCACGGCACGGGCGGAGGCAAGGTGTTCAGCCCAGGGGTCTCTGGGCCAGTCCCCCTCGTGCTTGGCTCCGTGTCACGCTGTACAGAGACCTTGTGGCCGAGACCGGTTCTTCTGCGGCACCTCTGTCTCATGTAATCTGTAGCCACAGGTTCCGTCACCAAATTGCCCACAGGGCGATGGCCAGGGAATCCCCCTCCCCATACCTACATCCTAGACTCTGGCTCAGTGCCAGGGCCACCATTTAGAACATTCAGCTCTGCTAGACAGGGTGAAGGCCTGACCCAGGGCCTGCAATTAAGTGAAAATGCCAGCATCTGGGAGCTGATGCGCTGGGTCCCAGCCTGGGTGACAAGTAACTCTCTTCCCGCTCTGATCTCACTTTCCCTTCAACACACACACACAGAATGATGTGGCTGAGGACAAAGCTGAGTTCTCAGCTCCCAAGTCATGAAAGCATGGATCTAGTGAGCCCACCATTTGCTAATGCATCTGTCAGTTAAGTTTCTTTCATGCCACAGACCTTGAAACCTGCCTCACCATCTCCTGGCCAAGGTCATAGGTCTGTCTCACAAAAGTACATAGGGGTAGGATCCAGATTTGCTTGTCAACTGCCTGGAGTGTGGGCCCTAAATGGTTCTCAGACTCCCAGATCAGTCTGCAAAAATGCATCTAATCTGAAATCAACCAGAACCACCAAGGAAACACGTCAGGGAAAATGTTCCTTCTCTTCTGAGTCCCAGTCCCAGTTCACCCTTTGCTTCTCCAGTAGGAGAGGCTGGCGGTGCTCGGTGTTATCACCCATGTGCTGGGCCTGACACGCAGCGCGTGTCCACATAGTGCCCGCTGCCGGTCCACACTAACCGGTACATCTGTGCTGGGGATGGAGCAGGGCCTAACAGAGGCATGGCAGGGGCCCTGGAAACCGGAAGGCCACTGGTCACATTACCGGGTCACAGAGCAGGCTACACAGGGATTCAGGGCACAATAAAGTCACTGACACACACGGAAATAGGGTTTTTTGTTTTTTTTTTTTTTGGTGTGTGTTAATTTAATCATACAAATATTCATTTATACAGTAAGGAAAAACCTCCTCATCTTCATCTCCTCCCAGGCACCACGAGGCCCTGCCATGAACACCCACCCAGCTTGCTTGCTACACGCCAGTGTCCAGGAGGAGGCAGCAGCTAAGCTGCTCCAGCATTCACCCAAGGAAACATCGAAAAGGCAGGGCGGGGTGGGGCAGGGAACCGGCTTGCACTTCTGGGGCCTGGCCACCCCACCACCCTCTCCTGCTGGGGCTCACACTCGATTTGGGGAGGTGTTTATTCTTAGGCCCTCTCCCCTCCTTGGCCATCTTGGGGCCACACCAGCTGTCCTGGTGAGGTTCTTTTCTGGCTGCAAGTGCCTTCGATGGACTAAAGTTTACGGCCAGTCCTTGATGAGGCAGAGAAGGCTTGTTTCTTGTAGAAAAATGCCCCAAATTCAACTGTCCCCGTGGCAAAAAGAAAAAAAGCATGCACACGTGCACACACACCCACACACACCTCACTCCATGCACACAGAGAGGTTCCTCGTAAGCCTGAGCCCCTCTGCCTCCCCCGTGGACTCAGGTCCTGAGGGATGGCGCCTGCCTCCCCTCCTGCCTGCTAGACACAGGTGGTCCTGCCCAGAGGCAGCCTGCCATTTGGTAAAGAGTCCAAGAGGAACGGAGCGGGTAGCCTCTGCTGTCCCACCAGGACGGAAGAGGGACTCCAGGACCTGCTCGGAACTCAAATCAGAGAGAGGAGACAGATGATGGTACAAGGGCCTCCAGGTCCTGGGGCAACCTCGGACTCCTCTTGCCCCTACTCCACGGCTTGTGCATGCTCTGGTTTCATCTAGGAGCCCACCTCTCTGAAGATGCGTATAGAAATGGTTTTGCTCTTGGGAGGGAAGCCGACATGCTTGGGACAACTACCTTGCCAGGCGGGACTGCCTAGAAGCAAGAGGAGGAGCAGGACGCCCCCTGGCAGGGCCAGACCCACTGACAGTGACCTGTGAAGCCAATGCCGAGTAACCAACGGCCGGCAGCTCCCCCGGGGGCGAGGGGAAGGGGCGGCTGGTGTGGGGCAGATCAGGAGGCCGGGAACCAGGGGATGTGAAGCCTCCTGCCATCCCGTGTGGGCAGCTGAAGATGCGATGCCAGTAAGCGAGGAGGGGCTGAGTTGGGGTGTGCTCCAGGGGGGCAGTGTCTGGGAGGCTGGCACCAACAGTGGTGGCAGTCTGGGCCTGACAGGGCCTTCAAACAAAAAGCCATCGTGAGCCCCTGGCTCAGACCTGTGGTGGCCTGGGCACCCGGCAGGGACTCCCCTCTGCTCTGCTGGCAATGGGGTGCTCTCTGTGTGCATAGAGAGTAGGTGCCCCAGTGTGAGCCCTCTCAGCGCCTGGCTCCACCCTCCCTGGGGTTCCTCCAGTGGACCAGAGTTTACTCCCCCTTTATTCTGGGCGAGAGGAGGTGGGGAGGCATTGGGGGAATTTTCATACAAGCTTTTCTCTCACAGTCAAGCTTTTAAAAAAACAACAGTCTCAGAAGAGGATGAGGAGACACAAACAACGCACATGTCCAGAACTCAGACACCCAGACAGACAGACAGGCAGGCAGCCCCTCACCCACACCCAGCTACACGACCCCTTGCCGCGCATCGACCTGGCCTCCCTGCCGGCTCACACCCCGGGGAGGGGGGCGGTGTGGCCACAGGCCGGCGATCCAGCAGCCGCACCCTAGATCCGTATCCCGGCTATCAAACCAACCAAGACTCAGGGAAGGAGGGGCTGAGAAGAGGGCCTTTGCATATTCTTGTATCTTTGGCAGACAGCTGTTCTGGCCTGGTTCCAGCTCCCCATGGAGGCGTCCACATCCCAGCCTGCTCAGAACCCACAGGGTGCCCGTGGGGCCACCCATTCCCGTGAGCAGCTGGCCTATCCGCTGGGCTCCACGGAGCCGCCCGAGCCCGCCTCCTCCCAGTCACTAAGCATCCTGCTTGGGGCGGGGGTCCTTTCATTCCCAGCAAAACGTGGTCTCCAAGATCACACAGTCAGTAAGTGTGGCCCTTCCCTGTGGCGAGTCCCCCACCTGGGGCTATGTTTTCATACCCGAACAGCACAGCCTCTGCTAACAGGCTGCGAAGACATCACACGGGACGATGGCAGGGAGACACGGGGGAGGGAGCTGTGTGACAACAGAGAAGTACGGGCACTTCCACACCCGCCTGCTGCACACGCGCTGGTGAGCAGCACCAACCCCTGCACACGTGCACAGGGCGCACACGCACGCATGCACACAGCACAGAGGCACCGCTCCCAGAGTGAATGGGGAGCCGCTGTGTGCCAAGCTTCCAAGAGAGCCGTGCGGTGAGCGTGCCGGCACTGGGAAGGGAAGTGATCTGTTACACACGTGTGCAGGCGGACACCTCTCGGCCTCAGAGGCTCCGTCACCTGCACTCTGTCCTCCAGGCTTCCACTGCTGGCCGCACAGGGAAGTCTGGTCTTCGGAGAGGTTCTGGTGGTAACAAGCCACAGGGTTGACGCATACAAATGTCAAGGTGTAAATCAACAGAAGATTAAAGAGAAAAGAGGAGGAAAAGCGTGGTAATCCACTGGCTGGTGCCATTAAAAAAAACGGGGTCAGAGACTTGAGGAGTCAGGAGGCAGGTGTCGTCCTGCAGCGCCGACCCGCACGGTCCCCGAGCAGGCCGCGCCACCTTTTAACCTGAATCGCTTCCAGAGCAAGCAGCTATTCTATAAACAGCATGTTATCCCTTATTAAAAAAAAAAAAAAAAAGTAAAAAAAAAAAAAGTGGGGAAAGGGGGAAAAAATTAACATGTGCTCGAAACTACAACCTGTCTGTAGGCAAAATAATTTTTGTTTAAAAAGATGGCTTTTTTTCCCCCATTTAAACATTTTTTTCTTTTCCTTCCCGAGCAACCTAGTGACTTGTTAGACTGACACCTAACAAACAAAGCCCAAAGTGGCTGCATGGATCTCTTCTTGGTAGCCTCAACACCACTCCTGCGACTCGGCATTCACACACGCACACTGAGTTTACTCAAAGCTAGTCTTTTCTGCGTCTTCCTCTTCTTCCAGGACGGGGGTCAGAGCCAGGGGTCTGTGCGATGTGGTCTGCAATCCAGAGGAACCCCTTGCCCTTCCCCACCCAGAGTCAAGCCTTCTGTCTTTTGTTAGTTTTTCTTCTTGCTGACACCCGTTTAAGACTGGCCGAAGGGGTAAGGCCCGTGGAGCCCCTGGAAGAGAGTGAACACAGTCAGTGGTGGCGGACAGAGCAGGGACAACGAGACAACCAACCCAAGTGAAAGAACCCACGGTTCCCAGTGAGCCAGAGGGAAGCCCCGAGGCACAAACATGGCCATGCAAATCCACAGGAGGTCACAGACCGGCACAGTGCGAGGTGCTGAGTATCATCCCTCAAATACATCAACCAAGAGAGCTGAGGCTAGTGGGCAGACTCCTCATCTCTCAACTTCTACATCAACTGGTACCAGCTTCCCTCCACCCAGGTCACAAAGTCTTCCTTTCATCCTGACAACGCCTTACATCTCTGCTAAAGATCCTTGGACACCGCTTTCTGCACCTTGACCTCAGATGCAGGCCACTGTGGGCTGACGGCACACACAGTTATCAACGCACACACCGGCGCAGAGGCAGCAGCCGTCCAGCGGGCACCCAGGACGGGCGCGGCAGCAGGGCCGTGGCGCACTGTCGTCACCTCTCACCCAAGGCCAGGGTGAGTGCTGTTATGCCCACCTGACTGCAGAAATGAGATTTGCTCAAAGTCACGTAGGTAGTAAAGGGCAGAGCCAAGAGTCAAGCCCAAGTCTGATCTTTGTTCTCTTCACATAGCCTCTCCCTGGCCATGTGATGATAAGGTTTGTTCCAAATTCCCAAAGGCATTTTCTCAGCTGCTTGGCTGGTGGACAAAGCACCAGTTTCCCTTTTCCCTTATGTTAAGAATGAGACACGAAGAGGTCCCAACCCCAAAAGCAGCTGCATGAATTCTCTGGAGGATGTCCTGTGCCTCCCCGTTCCACCACTCCCTGAAGCGTGCGCCTTGAAGAGACCGGGTCAATGCCAAGACCTGGGCGGGCAAAGGTAACTGGGAACTAGCCTCATGAAAGGCCCGACACCCCAAGCTGACTCAGAAGCAGCAGGGCCCATGGACCATTAGCTTGTTAAAGACATGGATGGTTAGAATCTGATTTTCTTTAAAAAGGACACTTTCCTTTGGAAAAAAAATGTAAAGAAGTGCATGGCTGCAGAGCTGCCAATGATGAGAACAGAATCCCTTTCTGATTGCTGCCATCTCTCTAGCACACCTGTCCCTGAGCAGTACCTATCGGCACCCAGTAAGTACTACTGAATTAACAGCTGAAAGAAGACAGGTATTTCTCAGACTACCACCTGCAGCATCAGACCCTTTTAAGTCACAAGAATGTTGGCCTTTCCAAACCAAGTTTTCCCTGTTGTTTTTGGTCACACAGTGTGGCATGTGGGATCTTAATTCCCCGATCAGGGATCGAACCTGTGCTTCCTGCATGGAAAGGTGGAGCCTTAACCACCTGACTACTGGGGAAGTCCCCTATACCAAGGTTTTAAACAGCCACCCAGGCTTGGGGGCACACGCACCCGGGTTATGCGCCCATCTGGTCACAGCCTCCTAGGTCCCAGAGAGGGTGGGCTCCCTGGGGGCGGTTACCTCGAGATGCACAGCTCGCACTCGTTTCCAAGGCGGTGGGCCGCGGGTTCCGTAGAAGTGGGAGGAGATCTGGGTTTTGCTCCCGGCTTTGCACTTAGCTCTCCAAGTGGCCCTGAGTAAAGTCCCTTCCCCTCAAAGGATCTCAGACTGCTCCTTTAAACTTACAGATTTAAGGAGCTGATTCAAAGTACCTAACTCAGGAGGCTGAAAAACAGTATTCTAAGAAAAAAAAAGCTCTTTGATCACGCTTATTTAGACCAGGGGTCAAAGCTGCCAAGAATAGGGAACATGAGATTCAAGTTTTCAGTTTTTTCCCCCCGAGTAGAAAACACTGAAATTGCCTTTTGTAGTTTTATTTCCTCTCCCATAAAAAGCCTCGAGAGACCAGATACAGGTCTCAGGCTGCTTGGTGCTGTTGCCAGAGAAGTGAAAATAGGGGACAGACAGGCCAACAACGATACAGCATCAGTTGCATGCCGGGGGCTGCTGGGGCAGGTGAAGTGCTCTCCTGAATTCTCACACAGACAAACCGGGGTGAGCACGCTCTCCAAGCTCACAGAAGTGAGGCAGCAACCTGACTGGGAGCACAGAGCTGGTGAGTGGAGTGGTGGTGGTTCAAATGCCAGGTCTGCCAGCCCTCGATTCACTGTGCCGTCAGCAGGCGAGTGGAGGCCGTCACACCACCTCGGTGGTCACAGACCCAGCTACTCGGTCAAGTGTGGGCAGGACGAGCAGAGGGCTCTCAGACCCCATGGTGTGGGGCCTGGCTGGAGGGTCACACGCCCAAAGGCGGAAATTAAAGCAGCTTAAAACACGCTGCTCTCGGTACTTCCTGACAACGTTCACGCACGAACAACAATCCAAGGAGAGCGACAGAGGCTTAGATCCCTGTAAGATTTAGAACCAACACAATGCTCAGAGGGCTTCGTGCAGGAAAACATGCACAGAGAAAAGAAACCCTGAAAAACAAACACGCTTTTGTCTTCTATGAATTTTTTTCCCCTTTACCCTAAATTAGACTACTTTCTAGACGGAAGCTTCACAAAGCAAGCACTAGGCTTGTGACTTGTCTGAAATGTTTGGAGAAGGGAGTTGATGACTTTGCCAAGGAGTGGTCGTGCATTCCTAATTACAGATAAAGTGAATGGATCCCAAGCAATTGGCAGAGAGGAGTATACATACAGGCATTTTCAGATTTCCACCTGAAGACTCTGGTCCTTAGAATATGCAGTGTGGTTTTTAACTAGCTTAGATTAAGAATTTTCGTTGACCACCTATTTACTGACTGAGGTGCTGTGTGCCTTTTGGAAAGAAAAATGCCACCTAATTCCCTTTCATCCAGATAATGGCATATTGGAGTTGTTGATGTTTAATTGGTGCAGAAACGTGGCTTGAAGAACAAGCTCTATCTTCCTTCCCTCCAAGATTAACTACCATCCCTTCAAGGAAGAGAGATGGAGCTGAGTCTATTTCAAAACAACTTGATCATCTAGACTCCCGACATGCAGGATTACAGGCATCACAAGTGCATCACAGAACACAGCAACACAACACAAGTCACACAGGAGAAGCCTGGTGGAGATTCCAGGAACAGCTTGTCCAGGGTGTCTGATGGCAGGAGGCCAAGCATGAGGCGCCTTTCCTAAGAGTGGGATGGAGGTATACTTGAAACCAGAGGCCCATCCACATTTCAGGTTCCACTGGAGTTCCAAGACCCCGTGTAACAGGTTCTGGTGGCTAATGTCTTCAACGCCCATCTAAAAGTAGGGTTTAGCAATACAGGTAAGTGTTCACTCTCTCCTGAGACCTAGCGGCTCTTCAACTGTTACCCCTGGGAAAAGCAAATGCCAAATATTTTCATTAGCCTGGCATCCCTGACATCTCTTCTACAGCCGCTGTGCCACGAATAAGGAAAACAGATAAAGGGATGGATGCATCAAATGGTGCCACAGAGCCCAGAGTTAAACTCCAACAAGCAGAGAAGGAGGTCATCACAGCATGATTACAAAGCTCACTGAGTCTGATGCAGAAGGTCACCCTCCTCTCTAAGAGGATTCATCTCTCACCACATCACTAGCAGCAAGGCTGGATTTAGGCATACTAATAGAGGGTGTGAATGACAAAACCCAGAGAAGAACTCCTCTATCTGACTCTCCAGGTCTAAAAAAACCCAGGACCAACTTGTGCAGAAATGGCTTTTCAAGAGCTACATTTCTTGGGAGAGGCCCCACATCTGCTAAGGGACCAGAAAGCATTCCTGATGAAGGAGTGGCAGCCTTTAGGTCCACAGGGGTTGAGGTGCTGCCTGTTTGCCTCAGTCTTCCCTAAGCTTTTTGATGGACACTGTCATGGCTGTGAGCCCTGGGACCTCAATTCTACTGGCAATGGGGCAGGTGAGTCCCCTTAAACCACTCGAGGCCCACACTAGCCAGCTAAGACGGAGGGGCCTCTCTACTCATGGGTGTCTGGGAAGAGACTCTGGCCTCAGGCCAGTTGGAGGATTCCAGTAGCTGGGCCAGGTCCCTGACTGTACTTCTGAAAGGTAATAACCATTGTGAGCCATAATTTGGCTAACCTCCTAAAATATTTTTAATAGAGAACACTTGTAGACATAAACAGACAAGCTCAGTTTCATTCATCACAATCTTCTGAAAGGACAATTTAAGATCTAGTACTTGTGGGCCTGGGGCTCAAAGCAAAACTAAAAATAAAACTATCTCTATGATTTGTTTTTCACAATGGTTGATAAAGCTGGTGATTTGGTTTTCACTGATTTTATGTGAATGGGCACCTACAATATTTTTAAATTCTTCCTAAAATTACACAGAAATCAAAATAACTTTTCCAAAAAGGAGTAAAAGAAACCCCAGGAAACTAGTTTTGTTCCAGCTGGAATACTTACTGATGTTTACCAGCAGGAAGATTGTGCTATTAGCAGAAAAAGTCGCCCTTTCAAGATGGCAGAACCTGTTTCTGCCACTTATTGGTGCCTGGCATAGAGTTAAGACCCAGGTGTTAGTAAAATGAATGAATGAACTATGGAATACTCTGCGTTGCTGAGCCATCTGTTTAACCTTCCAGGGGAGGAAAAAAGATTAAAATTCCTAATGAAACAAGGATGTCTTATGAGGGCTTTTGGGGTTACTCTTCCTATATGAAAGCTGGTTTAGATAAAGCATCACAACACAAAAACTTTCACATACCTGTCTTTATTTGTGATTTGATTTAAATAAATAAGAAGGTTCATGCTGGTTAATAAAAAGGCAAGAGTGTTTGGTGCACGGCTGTGAAATAGCATGCTCTTGCAGTATGTCCTGATAGCAGCATCAGATAACACCACCGGGCCCTCCTCTCTCTCTTCCTGGGCCAGTCCCAGCCAACGCTTTGCCCACCTAGCACTTCTTTTGTATTGTTTATGTGCCCTGAATGCAAACACAGAAGAATACACAGTTTGGTACTAAGTTCTGTTCTGGTCCTGCCCTGCAGATCCGCTGTGGTGAGGCCCTGTCACGGGGCTGGCCTGGCTGGTGAGGCCCAGAGACTGACCAAGCCCTGACGGAACCTATTCGTCTCTAGTTAATTAGAAGTCGAGTCTGTGCTGCAGCAACGGGCAGCGCAGTGAGGACTCCTCTCCCGGGAGCACACAAAGCAAGGCCCTTCCCTCCAGAGGTGCTGACCACTCAAGGCGGCTCGCTGGTGGGACAGCAGGGCCAGATCGGCACGACAGGAACTTCTGTGGATGCCTTAACCTTGGTGTTCAAGCCACTTTCATGCAACAGTCCTCAAAATTTCAAAGATGTATTTGATCCAATGGCTGAAGACAAGTGTAAGAATCAGCCAAAGAAAAGAAAACAAATGTACTTTTATGCATGAAAACTGTTCATGGGACAGGCTCAGTTCACAGCCTCTGTGTCAAAGTTGTGCTTAAAAGCTTAACTCAGTTTTAAGCATGGTGAATTGGTGTTTTAAAAGCCCTATAAAGCAATTTTTATACTTACCTCGATAAGACAGTTTTTCTGTTGCTCTTAACTAACTTCTACAATCCTGCTGGGGACCTTCTCCATCCCCCCTCTATCCACCCACCCATTCCTTCCATCATGCATCCCTCATTATTCTCTGTCATTCATCCTCCCATCCTCTGAAGCTCCCTGGGACCAAGCTTTCAAAAGCCTTCACCTACCTCCTGACAGATCAAGAAAATCACCATAAAGAATAAAACTCAAACATCACTGTGAATGAAACTGTATTACTGAAAATCCTACAAGGGGATGAAGGATATTGGCTAAGTTTGACTTCCCCTTTCATTAAAGACTTCAGAAAAGGCTATTTACTATTTGAAATTCTAACCCCCAAGATCTCATGTAATGTCAAGTGTGCTAGAATCCAGGTGGCACGCTGGCAGACAGAGAGCTCTCTCATGGCCATCTCCTAGGGCACAGGGGATTCCTAGAAAGGAAGAGAGAAGTGGTAAGCGTCTCACTGGGAGGACGCCTAAAAGGAGGGAAAGCTCACCCAAGTGCCCCACCACGTGCCACGGGTGCCGTCCCATGGGAGCCCGGAGGCCCGGGATGAGGCTGCGGGCCCCACCTCCTCTCACAGGCTCCATTCAAGCCCCAGTACTCCCCCGCCTCTCTCACAGTGGATTCACAGCATCACCTCCCCTACCCTGGACAACCACTGGCTGACTGAGGGAGAATAAACTGTCACTCCTTCAGCCATACTTGGCTTCATCTTGCCACTTCCCTGCTCAAAAGCACTGCAGGCGCTCTTGTTTCCTTTCACATTAAACGTGAACTCTCCTTTGCTTGGCTTTCCAAGGTTGTCCTCCAAAATTCACCCCGCCCTCTTCAAGCACACCTCACTCAGCACAGTCAGGCTGGCTGGTGTCCCAGGAACACTGCCTGTGAATGCCTCTGCGGCCTTCCTGCATGTGGTTCCTTTTCCTCCAAATCAGTTTGAATCTATCATTTTACTTTCTTTCTTTTTTTGGGTGGCGGGGAGGTCGTGCTGCACGGCATGTGGGATCTCAGTTCACTGACCAGGGATGGAACTCAGGCCCCTGCAATGCAAGTACAGAGTCCTGACCACTGGACCACCATGGAAGTTTCAGTATGAATCTACCATGCATCAAGATATCAGTTTCCTGGCTACTCCCAAACCTCATTGCCTTCTCCTTCCTTCAAATTCAAGAGCACTCAAAACTCAATATACTCCATCTTTACTGGTTTCATTCTTTCCTATGAGCTAGTCACATCTATGCAATCAGACAGTAAATTCTTATGAAGGATTAACACAGGCTGAGCAACCAAGGATATGTCCCTTACTGGCTAAATACCAAAGCTCCCTGTTAGTTCTGACTTGCCTTTAGGTGGTGAAATTATAGCAAAAAGCCCAAGACCTTGGACATTCAAGCTTCTGCAGGTGAATGCCCACAGTTTTGACAAGGTTCTCCCTGAGGAGAGCTCTAAGGAAGCCCACACGGTCCCCCCGATGTGCAGCCGCCATGGGTTTCACATTGTGCACCTGGTCCTGCAGGAGTCGGAGCAGACTTGGCCGAGAGAGCCTGTGCGGCGCACATCCTCACATCTCTGAATTAAACTTATCTGTTTGAACCTGTAAACTGAGAAAGTCCCACTCTGAGAATTTTCATCAGAAATTAAAATGCTAAATTCGGAGTATAGGGAAAAGAATACATCCTTACAACTGAAGTAAAAATATGGGAACACTAGCTCTGTTTCAGTTACGAGACTGCCCAGTGTCAGCTCAGCCTAAAACAATGCTCAGAGCCCCGAAGCACAGAAAATGGAGCTGAACGTTCAGCTTTGAAGCTGTTGAGGTACAAAAGGGAGAGCTCCTGGAGGTAACTTTTTATTCTCAAATAGTAATGCTACAAACAACAAAAGACATTTTCTAAGGCTCATGGTGTTTGCTTATTTTTAAAATATACGTATGACCCATGCCAATGCAAACACCAGCAAGGCTGGGAGGACTTTACGGGTTCTTCTGGGCTCTCAGAAGGGAGTCATCTTAATAACATTAAACCAGAGTTTCCTAGCAAACCTCTTCTGTACAAAATGTGCTAATCTGCCAGCAAACTGGGTCAGTTTCCTCAGTTGCCAGGCACTGCTTTCTCCTTGGCCACGAATTCTTTTGTGCTCCTGAAGATGAACAAGAAGGTCTCTACCACCTGACATAAGTGTAGAGACTACCTTCAGAGAACAACAAACTTTCCTTCCTGCCAGCAGGCCTCAGCGTAACGTAGTCTAGAACATAAGACTCAAACTGGGTTCCCTGAGTTCCAGCCCACTGCCCACCCCCAATTTGAGCAAGCGAATGTGAGCAAGTCAGTGACAACTTCCTTACTGGTTGTTACACTTGGGGCCAGGGAGGTGCCATTGGCTTCCAGTGGGTAAAGGCCAGGGATGTTACTGAACATCTTACAGTGCATAAGAGCTGCACCCCCCTGCAACAAAAGACGACTCATCTGACCTAAAATGCCAATATTCTTATTCAGCTGGCTGAGAGAACCCTGCTCAACACAGAGTCATCATTTTGTGGACGGCAGCCAGGCTCCCAGTGTTAGATATCATCCATATGGAATGACTCCCAAATATGTTATCTCCACCAAACCCTTTCTCCTAAACCATGTTACCAATTTGGATACACAACAGCTTCCCTGATGCCTCCATTTGGATGTTTATAGAAATCTTCAATGTATTCCAAATGGAGTTCCTGATCTCTGCCCACCTCTCCCACAGCCTTCCCTCTCTCCATGGAGAGCAATGCTACCCTTCCAGTTGCTCAGGCCAAAACCTTGTCATCGTTTATTCCCCCTTACACCACGCTTCCGACTCATTAGCAAATGCTGTTCGTTCTAGCTAATAAAGCAGACGCAGACACAGATCACTGCTCCAACCTATCTGGCTACCACTCTGGCACAAAGTGCCCATTCTCTTTATCCACATGCTTGTACTATCTTCCCCTCTGGTCCCCTGCTTCTATCCTTGTCCTTTACTCTCCACATGAGTGTCAGAGCGTATCTTTCACTACATGAAGTCAGATCACATCACCCCTCTGCTCAAAATCCTTTAATGGTTCCAACCTCGGCTCCTCAGAGCAAAAGCCCAAGCTTCACAAAGATCCACAAATCCTTCCACGATCTGGTTTCCATCCCCCAGGTTCCCCTCCTTCTACCTTCTCTTACCCACTTTGGTCTTAAACAAACCACGTAAACTTCCACTTCAGGGCTCACACTAACTGTAAAATATTCATTGTCCAGATAGCCTTTGCAGAAACAAAATCTGGCTTTAAAGGGAGTAAGACAGCCCTAAGCATGTTCTAGCTTTAAAATATGTTCAAAGGGAGATTTTAGATTCATTACAGGAAAATGAAAAAAAACTCCAAACTGTATCTTCTGGCCACAGTCACGGAATACAGACAAGGTGCTGCTCTCACAAGTGAGTTAAAGGAAATTTCAGTGTCACTGAACATCTACACCCAAGTGACCACGAGGTTCCAGGGAATCGTTTCCCTTTATGGAGGCTGGAGAAAGAGAGGCTGATTTCTGTAGCCGCCAGAGATAGCAGCTTGTGGAGAGAGAGGGGGTTAGCAGTAGAGAAGTCACATAATATCTGGTCAATAATTGGCTTGATTCTCATTTGAAATGTAGCAGTGTACCACACCCATGCCAGTACTCTTGCCTGGAAAATCCCATGGACGGAGGAGCCTGGTAGGCTGCGGTCCATGAGGTCGCTAAGAGTTGGACACAACTGAGCGACTTCATTTTCTTTTTTCACTTTCATGCATTGGAGAAGGCAATGGCAACCCACTCCAGCGCTCTTGCCTGGAGAATCCCAGGGACGGAAGAGCCTGGTGGGCTGCCATCTATGGGTTCGCACAGAGTCGGACATGACTGAAGCGACTTAGCAGCAGCGGTAGCAGCAGTGTACCACAGAAAGCATGCTATTCCAAGCCCACAGCTGTAAGCTCAGCCAATAAAAATATGCACTTGAATACTATTTGTAACTAGGAAGCAAGGCAATAGATGGTCAAGAAAGCAGACTCAGGAGTCAAAAAGAACTGGTTTTGTTCATATCCTGGTTTTACCACTTTCGAGCTGCATGAGCTTGGGCAGGGCATGGAACCTGTGTGCCTTCAGTCTCAGCAGCTGTAAACAGGGATAATGACAGAGCCTGTATCATGGCCCTGTTGTGTGGACTAAAAGAAATGGACGTCAGACTGCTGCCTCTGCGTCTGGGTGCTGGGAGGCAGGGAGGTGACTGGTGTTTTTATAGTAAACTTTGTAGAACTACTTAGCTCCTTATACTATGTACACTGATAATTTTAACAAAAATTAAAATTTAAAAGTCCTCTGCACAGTGCCTGGCACAGAGTAAGTGCTCAATGAGTTTATATAACTGACTACCACGCTCCCACTGGCCCCCACAGGGGAGGGGCGGGTGCGTGCTTCTGCTAGCTGTCCCTCGACAGAGAAGAACACAGCTGGACAGGGTGTCAAGTGACACAAGTTTTCCTTCCGGCTTCTTTGCGCCATCTGTAAATCTCTCAGGGAAAGGGGCTGCCCCAAGCATGAGGCAGCGGGAAGGACGTGCTGCCCTCCACTGCCGGTGCCCAGCTAAGGACACCAACTGCCAGCCTGTGGGTCAAATTCAGTGCCCTCGGAACTGAGCAAATGTTGGGCCCAATTCCATTAAATCATTTCTTCTTATTATGTTACACTGACTGAACTGGCTACTTCAAAGTAGATAATAAGATCCACAAGCCATTACACCCTCAGGCCCATTTCTAAACTTCTCCCTAGAACCTCCTGTTGTTGTTCAGTGGCCAAGTTGTGTCTGACTCTTTATGACGCCATGGACTGCAGCACACCAGGCCTCCCTGTCCTTCACTATCTCCTGGAGTTTTCTCAGATTCATGTCCACTGAGTCAGTGATGCAATCTAACCATCTCATCCTCTGCCTACGTTTCTAAACCCTCACCTGAGCAGAGAGAAATGAGCTCTTCCTTGCTGTAGGTTAGAAGAAAGGTGATTTCTGATATAATAAAAGCAGACTAACTTTTTCAGCTCCAGATCCAAGATATCCTAAAGGGTGACTGTCAGAGAGAGAGAAAGAGGAGCAGGTGGAAATTGTGGGCAGGCAGGGCAGATGGCACTCGGCACTGGCTGACGCTCGAAGAGCACGAGGAGCCTCCCCCAAAGATAATAACACGTTTCTCCTTCCGAACCAGCACTTGGCGGAAGTAATAACAGTGGTTCAGGCTGCAAACAGTTTAAAGGAGGAGTATATGACAAACAGCAGCTCCAAACATTTAAAAAAAAGAAGAACAAATACAAAATAAAAGGTATAGTCCAAGTAACAAAATGAATAAATGACCTTGAGATTCTTTTCAGCTCCTCCAATGTAAATCATTACTCAATTGCTAGAGAAAGGAAGCAAGCATTTGGGCTGTCCTGAAGAGCAGGCCCTTGGTTTTGGCCAGTCATACTCATACCTCCAACTACCGTGAATAAGACCATTTGGTTTGTATCTTGTCTCTGTAAGGCCTTCTTAAAAAACATTGAGAAATTTAAAAAATTACTGTCAAGTAAGAAAAAGAAGTATCTAGTTTCAACAGGACTTATTTTCTCCTTCCACACCTCTGTAGATTGTTTTCTGCTACTATCTAACACTGTCCAAACAGAAGCTACCCCGGCCTCCAGAGATGAGTCACCGTGAGAGCGCATGGCAAGACGAGCCTTGAGTCAACAGGGTGACTGACTGACTGTCCTCACAGGCTCTTGAGCGAATCAAATAAAAGGGTTCATTAAAACAGCACCTAATCTTCACCAATACTTGGTCTGACTGTTCACCTGGGACAGATCAGCCACAACTGAGCTGATAATGAGGCCAGCCAATTTTTAACAAAGGCAGTCAGTCAGATTTATGAACCCCTGGAGCAGGTCAGCATATCCTCACTCGCCTTTCTGACTCCCCCTGACAGTTCTCACACACGGAGGCCCAGGCCCTCTGGATGTTGAGGGATGAAGCTAGGACAGACATTCCCACCCAGAGCTCTCTGACTCTCTGCCCACAGCACAGAGCGCTGGGTCCAGAAAGCTTGGCATTACTCAAGGGAGGCAGGGGAAGGGCTCCCGGGGCGTCCAGCTCCTGGCACTGACAGATGTGCCATTATGTTATCTACCCGCCCTTCACAGAAGGTACATGGAGCAACCTTTTCATCTCATCCTACCAGCCTCAGCAAGTTAGACTGTAACTATGGAAGCAGCAGGAAACTGGACGGGTGTCCTGAAACTGTGGTCATGGGCTTCCCAGAGCATCATGCTCTCTCCAGCCTTCAGGGCAGGCAGGGAATTTCTTTAGAGTAAATCAAATCTATTGCCAAATCAGTGATCCCTGATGCCAGGGCACCAGGTCCTCCACCTACCTATCCAATAAAGATGGCACTTCGGGTGAACTCAACACCCCTGCTCTAACTCTAGATTTCTAGGGTGCTGTATCAGTCTTTCCACTCACTCATAAATAAAGGGGGCTATTTATTATTAACACCACATGGTTGGTGCACCCTGAGAGTTTAAAAAGTTTTTATTTTTATCAACTAAAAAAAGAAATCACTACTGTAAAGACTCAACAAATAGAGGAACTCTTCCACCCGGCCACCAAAAAAAAATGCCACAGGCAATCCCCAGTTTACATTAGAGCCTCTTTCTTCAACTTTTGTGTCTTTCACACCTTGATAATACTGGTCATCAACTCAGTTAATGCTTTTGATCACAGGAAAAAAAAACAAAACAAAGGAAGATCTAAGCAAAGCCCAAGTTCATCTACTAATACCTTCAGTAATGTGGCACCTGAAATGGGATCCCAGCTCTGTCCCTCACTAGCTGTGTGATACTGGGGCAAGCCAGCCCCTCAGAGCTTTTGTTTTCTTATCAAAATATGAGATGATACATGTAAAAGTACCTGGCAGCATACCTGGCACAAAGGAATGGTTAAAAAATAACTCTAGTCTCTCCTTGATCTCATCACTTGGTCAAGTACAGCCCTTCAGAACCTTAAGCAGTCTTGCCTTATAAATAAACAAATCTATATTCTTAAGCCAAACACAAATGCTTAGAATTATGAATGATCCCTGCTTGAAGATATCCATTTAACTATAGTCCCAATTTTTTTCAGAGCCATTTTAATTGTTCTATCCAAATATTTTATCTAAAGGAACACATCACAACTAACTGAACATCACCCCCCCACTCTTCCCTCCTGACCACACCCCGCTTACTCAGTATTCTGCCTTCAGCACTGCAACTGCTCTGCTATCATCACCCTTCCTGTCTTTCCAAATCTGTGCTTTTACATCAGCTCCATCTCTGCTTTATCTCTGCCTTAACTAACCCCCAGCCATGCACACAAATCATACATTTTGACTGTGCGGTGCTCTACTGACCAAATTCACACTTCACCTGGACCGAATGGCATGCGTGTTTCATCTCCCCCACTGTACTGAGAACTGCTAGCTGGTAGTGACAACTTCTATCCTTCAAGTCTCCATATTCAATAATGTACACTGATTTGTGCATTAGTGCAGATGTGTCGATAAATCCTTACTGGAGACTGTCTATCCTCCACCCCATTTCTAAGGCGTCCTCAGAGGCAGAGCTGACTCCATTTTAGCCAGAAATGCTACCGGAGGACTTGCTAGTGCTCACACAAGTGCTTTCTGAATAAGATTCTGATTCACTTAAGAAGAAAAGAAGGCTCTGATTTCTCTTTGGGGTCCAAATACCACATTCTCAATGCATTATAGGCAACAGTCTTGGATATCATCTGCAATGAGAAACTTTTCTCTGTGGTTCTTGCAAATGCTATTTCTAAATGATCCTACAGAGTTTATAAAATAAGCCCCCACCTCCACCTAGGCCAGGGCAATGACAGACTTAAAGGACAACAGTCCCTAAAGCCATAAACGAGCAAAAAATAATTGACAGGTTTGCAACCCAGAAAAAAAGCGCAGTCTCTGGCCAGGAACAGCAGCCCTTTCAGGCTGCAGTGACGGCCGAGCCACGGAGCTCGACTGGGTGGAGGGGCCTCCACTACTGGAGCACTGGAGCAACAGCTTCTGCTTCCTGCAACTCTCATCTTCACATCACACTCACCTGCTTCAAAGTTCTCCTTCTAACAGGGCATGCTTTCCCTAGGGCCTGTACCACCTGGAATAGCCATACCCTGAAGAGTTAAATTTAAGGAAGAGCTATCTGGAACAATAGGAACTTAAGAGGAAAAATCTTTTGTTAGAGTGTTAAGACGTGAAGACTTACCTCAAATATAAGCCATTGCCTCGCCTATTTACTTCTTATATCCTATACAACTAACATGATTCCACACAATCTTTTATAATGACCATCAAACTAATAAATCAATCTTGTTACACTTCTGCTGAATGAAGTCCCTCTTTAGACCATGTAGAGAAAGAGTTCACATCACCAAGTTTCTTTTCTTAATTTGCCTGTGGATCTAGACCACATATAAAGCACTGATCAGAAAAATGCCATTCTTAAAACAGAGCAAGCTGTCCCTCAAATAACGATCAATTTTATTTTTAAAATATTGAGGGTGAATGCCAGCATGAAGCAAGCAAAGACTTAACAGTTATACGATTCTATAAGTGGGAGGCTAAGCCTAACGCATCACATAATTATTGAAGAAGGAACAGCAGTGCTCACAGGCCCTGCCACACAAATCACCTACAACAGTTAGCTCTCAGCAGCAGGGCTTTATTCAACCAACCAAAAACAACCAGCAACCGTCATCACCCTTAGCAGAATATGGAAGGTGCTGTGTAATCAGCAAGCATAGAGAAGCAGATCAAGAGATCAAACACCTAGAAGACAGTCTTAGAACAATCAGAATATTTAAAATTATGATTAACTCAACAAACAATTCTCTCACTTATTCTGCACACATGAAAAGTCAAAATATCACTTGGGCCACTCTGGGTTGTGGGTGAGGAGGCAGATGGGCCACAAGGGACTGGAAAGATAATCAAGACTTGGAAACTAGGTAAATAAAGTGGAAGCCCAACAACATGTAGAATAAATAATTGAGTCTGTCTTTTTCTTCAGGAAAAAACACTTTGCCCAAAACCAAAAAAAAAAAAAACACAGCAGGAACAAACTCCAAAGGTGTGCTATTGCTCTACGTTTAGTACACATTTACACTGGACGAATGCCTGGTGATATTTTGACTTTTTTTTTTTTAATACTAAAGGTAAAGAACTCTGTTCTTTCAACACCCAAACCAGAGCAGAGAGACAGCAGTATTTATAAAATGTGGATGGAGGAGTTAACACCCACAGGACCTGGAGATGGGGGGGCGGGGAGGGGAGAAGGGGTAGGTTTTTGTGCTATTGCATTGGCAGGAGAGCTAAGCAGTCTTAAAGAACATTCTAGGCTTCTAGATTTGCCAGAAGGGGTATCACAAATCCCAACGCCCACCGCCTATCCCTTCTCCTCTTCTCCGAGGGCACCTACCTTACTGTAAGTCACTACTGATAAGTTGTTTGCGTGACTGCTGGGGGATAGATTTACAGAGTTCTGTGAGAGTCTATTCTCATCTTGCTCGGTTTGGTCAGGAGCAGGAGCCCATGTGTTTTTGCTGATCGAGTCGAACTCGGAACCCCCAGGGTCTTTTAAGTTGTTTTCATCTGATTGTCGGTTCTTTTGGGGAGAGGCAAACGGGTTGAAGTTTCCTTCTACCTTGCGATGTGGCTGTGTGTTGAACTCCGTTTCAAAAGATGACAGCTGCTGCGTGACTCCTAAAAGTCCACCCACTTCCACACTGAGAATGACCCAGATGACATCTGAAACAAAAAGGCAACTCATGTCAATGCCCGGCATATCCTCAAGACTCAAAGCAGCCATCACAGAGAACCCCAAATATCACCCAAACCACACAAAGAAATGTTTCTCTACATGCTACTTTAGAAGCTTACTGACAGAGCAATCTATTACATCTGCATTGCATGCAGTTCTACATTTTTAGTAAAGTCAAGTTCAAACTCTGGTATCAGTAGAGGTCTGTGGTTGAGACTCATGAAACTATTGGTAAAAAGGTCCCTAGTTGATTTTGATGCATAACCATATTTGGAAATCATTACTCCAAAGAACAATGATCAATATATACAAACCCAAAGGCGATATTTTCAGAATTACAAGCTCATGGGTTTTGCTTTATTTTGTAGATTTAAGTCAGAAAACTCAGGGCAGGCATAACTCTTGAGTTTATTTAAAAAAAAAAAAAAGTGCCTATAATGACTAGAACTGCAACTTATTAACCACCTCCCTCTCTTTGGGCAATTTAGAGTGAGCTCCTATTGTCCAAACTAGGACAACTGAGAGTAAACGAGGTAACTATTAATAGGTATACCAGAAGGAAACCAGCACTAACCCTAACATATGAGAACAGCTATCACCCTGTCTATTTTCACCATCTATGAGTTGGTTCATAAAGAAGGCTGAGTGCTGAAGAATTGATGCTTCCAAACTGTGGTTCTGGAGAAGACTCTGGAGAGTCCCTTGGACAGCAAGGAGATCAAATCAGTCAATGATAAAGGAAATCAACCTTGAATATTCACTGAAAGGACTGATGCTAAAGCTGAAGCTCCATACTTTGGCCACCTGATGTGAATAGCCGACTCACTGGAAAAGACCCTGAGGCTGGGAAAGATTGATGGCAGAAGGAGAAGGAGACGACAGAGGATGACACTGTAGGATGGCATTGTTGATTCAATGGACATGAATTTGGGCAAACTCCAGGAGATGGTGATGGACAGGGAAGCCTGGGGTGCTGCAGTCCATGGGGGTGCACAGAGTCAGACACGACTGAGTGACTCAACAACATGTTCAAAAGATATCAAATTCAGTATGCCTCAGCCTTTCTAAAATAATTCAAGTTAACACCAACTTCGTCTTTCTATCAGATACGGAAACTGTACCATCTACACTGAAACTGTAAGAGATTTGTTTTGAAAGATGCATTATAGGACTTCTGGTCATAATTCAGTTATTTTCCTTGCCTTGTCAGCAAGTACTTGTACTCAAGTAACCCTTATGGCACTTAATAATGGCCCCAAAGCGCAAGAGTACCGATGCTGGCCAATTCAGATATGCCAAAGAGAAGTCATAACGTGCTTCAACTGAAAAGGTGAAAAGTTATCAACCGAATAAGGAAAGAGAAGCAAAACCATATACTGTGGTTGCTAAGACTTACAGTAACAAATCTTCTAACCATGAAACTGTGAAGGAAAAAGGAAACTCATGCTAGTTTTGCTGTTACACTTTAAACTGCAAAAGTGAGATCCACAGCGAGTGATAAGTGCTTTGTTGAGATGGAAAAGGTGTTGAATTTGGACAATAAGCTATTTTGAGAGAGAGACTAGATTCACATAACCTATTACAGTATATTGTCTTAACTGTTCAAATATATTATTGTTGACAATCTCTTAATATGAATAATTTGTAAATTAGGTTTTATCATAGTTAGGTATGTATAGGGAAAAACAGTATATATAGGGTTCAGTGCTGTCTGTGGTTTCTGCATCCATACTAGGGATATCAGAACATATCCCCCACAGATAAGTGGGGGACTAGTGTATAAATATATAAGCCTAGAACAAAAAGATGGAGAAGCTCTATACAGTCAGCATAAACAAGACCGGGAGCTGACTGTAGCTCAGATCATGACCTCCTTATTGCCAAACTCAGACTTAAATTGAAGAAAATAGCGAAAACCACTAGACCATTTAAGTATGACCTAAATCAAATCCCGAACCATTATACAGTGAAAGTGAGAAATAGATTTAAGGGACTAGATCTGATAGACAGAGTGCCTGATGAACTATGGACGGAGGTTTGTGACATTGTTCAGGAGACAAAGATCAAGACGATCCCCATGGAAAAGCAATACAAAAAAGCAAAATGGCTGTCTGGGGCGGCCTTACAAATAGCTGTGAAAAGAAGAGAAGCAAAAATCAAAGGAGAAAAGGAAAGATATAAGCATCTGAATGCAGAATTCCAAAGAATAACAAGGAGAGATAAGAAAGCCTTCCTCAGTGATCAATGCAAAGAAATAGAGGAAAACAACAGAATGGGAAAGACTAGAGATCTTTTCAAGAAAATTAGAGATACCAAGGGAACATTTCATGCAAAGATGGGCTCGATAAAGGACGGAAATGGTATGGACCTAACAGAAGCAGAAGATATTAAGAAGAGGTGGCAAGAATACACCAAAGAA
>SJYT01068160.1:185007-203390 GCA_006410635.1 Cephalophus harveyi
CTGTATGCAGGTCAGGAAGCAACAGTTAGAATTGGACATGGAACAACAGCCTGGTTCCAAACAGGAAAAGGAGTACATCAAGGCTGTGTATTGTCACCCTGCTTATTTAACTTCTATGCAGAGTACATCATGAGAAACGCTGGGCTGGAAGAAGCACAAGCTGGGATCAAGATTGCCGGGAGAAATATCAACAACCTCAGACATGCAGATGACACCACCCTTATGGCAGAAAGTGAAGAGGAACTAAAAAGCCTCTTGCTGAAAGTGAAAGAGGAGAGTGAAAAAGTTGGCTTAAAGCTCTACATTCAGAAAACAAAGATCATGGCATCTGGTCCCATCACTTCATGGGAAATAGATGAGAAAACAGTGTCAGACTTTATTTTTTGGGGCTCCAAAATCACTGTAGATGGTGACTGCAGCCATGAAATTAAAAGATGCTTACTCCTTGGAAGGAAAGTTATGACCAACCTAGATACCATATTCAAAAGCAGAGACATTAATTTGCCAACAAAGGTCCGTCTAGTCAAGGCTATGGTTTTTCCAGTAGTCATGTATGGATGTGAGAGTTGGACTGTGAAGAAAGCTGAGCGCTGAAGAATTGATGCTTTTGAACTGTGGTGTTGAAGAAGACTCTTGAGAGTTCCTTGGACTCCAAGGAGATCCAAGCAGTCCACTCTAAAGGAGATCAGTCCTGGGTGTTCATTGGAAGGACTGATGCTAAAGCTGAAACTCCAATACTTTGGCCACCTCATGCGAAGAGTTGATTCATTGGAAAAGACTCTGATGCTGGGAGGGATTGGGGGCAGGAGGAGAAGGGGACGACTGAGGATGAGATGGCTGGATGGCATCACCAACTCAATGGACGTGAGTTTGAGTGAACTCAAGGAGTTGGTGATGGACAGGGAGGCCTGGCGTGTTGCAATTCATGAGGTCGCAAAGAGTTGGACACAACTGACTGAGAACAAATACACTAAAAAGGAAATTGAAGAAAACTCTCTTGGGTTATGTTTGTTCTCAGTTTTCAATTCTATATCTGAGAAAGGTGATCTTAATTGTCAGCCATAAATACTTGATTTAAGGTTAGTAATTTGGAAGCTGTATTAAAACTTGGTTGTATCCAAATAAACTGAGCCAGAGCCATAGTAAGTGAAGATGCAGTGACATCTACTGTTCACTTCTATAATGAACAACTCTTTTTACCTATCATGAAGAGAAAGCTAAAGCTGCTAGTAACACTAGTATGGATCAAGGAATGGACATCCATTTCAGACACACTGTTAAAGCAAGTGTAAATCTTTACATAAACTAGTATCGAAAAAGTTGAACTCGCTGATTTAACACTGTAAACAAAGACAGGCAGAGTACCACTTCATTTAGAAATGTGGAACAGGAGCCAGGAATGGTGGTGGGTCAGAGGACTATCATTCAAGACTTTCATACAAGGTTTCATAAATTGATACGATGTGGCTTTTAAAGAACAATTCAATGGCAGGCAGCCTGAGGGAGACTCATTCTATCTCTTACTTTACACTTTCTAACCAAAGGCAACATTCCTTCACCCTATTATTAATTTTTTTCCAAGGAAAATATTTTGTCTTATAGTACATTAATTCCTACTTTTGTCTTCCACTCATCTGTTTACCAAAATCCTCTTGCAAATACATGGTATGGATAGCATACTCGGCTATAGGTCATACGTTTCATTCTCTTAGCTCAGGAAACTCTTATGAGAAGGAACAGAGTCTTCTGAAGGCTGTTAGCAGTACGAGACTAATGCTTTGAGAACTAAAGCTTTAATACAACTCACTGAGCCTTAATCATACTTAAGCCATCATACTTTCTTCACCTTGGCTATTTTTCTGTACTGTTCCCAGATTCTACATAATAGCTGTAAAAGGAATGTCACTTAAAGAGTCCCTGATTCATAAACACCAAATAATAAACAGCCCAGTTCTGATTCTCCGAAGTTACTACCACGATGGAGCATTCTGCAGACTACATGATGAAGTCTTCTTCATACTTCTACTTCTTCACTACACGATGAAGACTATGTCTTCTACATGGTACCATCTGAGCCCTCCTCATTCTACCTATAGACCTCACATTTCACCCCACACATAGCGTGTGTGTGTGTTTTAATTAAGCAAATTAAAAGGATGATAAAGAATGGCCCAATAAGCTTATTTCAAAGAGGCTGACCATTTCCAATTCTTGCCAGAGCACCTTAACTACTGAGATTAAACCTGCCAGCCAGGTATTTCACTATCATTCAAGTACTAAGCAGGCCCAACCCTGCTTAGCTTCTGAGATCAGAAGAGAACCCATGCATTCAGGATGGCATGGCCGTATAACAAGTATTTCACTGTCTCTGATGATAAAACCACAGCTGTAAGGAACTTTAGGAGTTATCTAATGAAACTGTTTCACTTCCTAGATGAAGGATTTGCAGTCTGGAGGTAGAAGTGATGGCCCAAGGTCAGACTTCAAGTTAGAAGCTGACCACGATGATGATCAAGAACTTCTAGCTCTTAGTATAGCTTTTTAAACCCACACTTCTTTCTTCCCCACAGGAATTTGGGAACCAAGTGTCTAGGGAATGGAAGCTTTAGTTAGGTCAGTCCCATTTCCCAGGTCCATAATATCTTTACTGATAGGCATATGATCTTTGGCACCAGTAACAAGAATGGGTCAACACAGGATGTCCTAGAAAAGTAGCCAAGAAAATAAAACCAAGTATCAAGCCTACACTGTCAAGACTTACTGAGCAAATGGAGAAACTGAGTTTAGATGTCTTGCCTTAAGGCAATTTTTAAAAAAGCACCAATTTTTAAAAGAGCTTTAAAAAAGCTCTTATTGAGCCAGAACTTTGGGGCGAGAAGGTGATACAAATCTTATTTCCTTCAACTTGTCTCTTTTACATATAATAAAACCTTTAATAGTAAACATATGCTTTTAATAAGTCTATACTTCCTTTTGTAGAAATGTGTAATAAATTACTGAAGAGAGAACATAACCTTTTAATTCTTAAGTTTAGACTATCAGAAGTGTGGAGTAAAATGGAAACATTAAACTTGTAGACAAAATCCATCATCTTAATCAATCATGCTGACATACAAACACATCCCAGATTAAGGAATATGAAAAACACTTAAATCACACCATAATAAAAGTAAACAAGCACCTACAATTTGTCCACTAAAACAGAAATAGTTAAAAAAATATGAGTACAATATTAGAACTGGTAAATTTGTTTCTTGTGCGAACATAGGTTACAATATATCAATAGTACAGGAAGGGGTATACTGGGTAGAATATAAGTAAATGGATCGTGGGTGCAAGGTTTTTCATTATGGAAGAAGGATGTTACAGTAAAGCAAGCAAAGAAGGCTTTCTAAAACCCTGTGGTACTAGATTGAAGTCACACATCAATACAAACTCACCGTTATCCTAATATATATACAAACAAAGAAACAGAAACAATTAGATATGTCTGTATACAGGGGGTAGTGGGTATACATATACACTCTAGCTCTTATTACTAACATGACCTAGAAGTAATGATCCCCAGGAGCAATGACCACACCTAGTGCTCGGTGGTTTCTAAACACTATTCTCTAATGAAAAAAAGCAAGGCCTTCTTGGAGAAATGGCTGATTCTAGGGTTGGGGCATGGAAAATTTAAGAAAAGCCTGGAACATCTTGTTGCGCCAGACAGTAAGGAAGTGCTCAAAACACAAAAAGATAGAGGATGTTACAGGGATATAGGAGCCATCTGAAAGAGCTCCCTCTGGAGCTGGAACAACTTGGGCAACAAGATAATGGAGCACTGCACTGTAACTCCAACTATAAAATAAATATACATGAGTTCATAGTTCTATAAATAAATGAGGGAGAAGAGACAAATTTTCTTATAAAAGAATTCCAAATAATATACATACATATTATATATATACAAAATATACAAGGATACTCTCCCTTCCAAGAGGTACAGCTTAATTATATACACCCTCCCCAACCCACTCTATCTTAGTGATAGAGTAGGGAAAGAAAAAGGATTAACTTTATGGTGGAGAAACTGGAAAACAAACTACTTAACCAAGTGACCAAGGTTAGCTTCATCAGCGATATTATGCAAATATCAAGTACCCCCACCTCGCTGTAGGGCACTTCAGGGCACTTCACTTTTGTAGTATTCTTTCCTAAACCTGTAACATCAGTCCAATCATGTGGAAAACATCAGTTAAGCTTAGACTGGAGGACATTATAAAGGACAGTTTATATAAAGGATACTTGCCAGTATTCCTCGAAACTATCAGGGGATATGAAAAACAGGGAAAGATAGAAATTGTCACAGACAAGAGGGGACTAGGACACATGACCAGTAAGCCTAACATGGGACTCTAGTTTCTGGAACAGAAGGATTTCTGACACAGAAAGGTAGGAGAAAACGATGGAATACAGAGTCTGGAGTTGAGGTCATAGTAAGGTACCAACATTGATGCCTTCACACTATGATTATGCAAGATGCTAACAATGGGCCAACTGGGTACATGGGAACTCTGCTCATCTCTGAAACTTTACTGTGAAGCTAAAAATTGTTACAAGCTTACTAAAAGAAATTAGTATAGTATTTTAAAAGTTTATTTTCAGACATTAAAAGGTAAAGTTGTAACAAAGCCAACACTAACAGTTCTCTCTGGAGTGAAGCGGCTACAAAGGAGAGTACTTTGATCTACAGGGGGCAGAACAAAGCTGCAGCAGGGCAGGCAGGAGGAGCCCTCACTCACTCAGTTCTTCAGAGGCCTCAAAAAGACCACCTCATCAACCAGACACGAGTCACTCCTACCTGCAGGGAAATCTCACCCCTACGGGTCAGCCCCTTCTCAGCAGTGCAGTAGGGCATTACAGTCTTCAAATGGGACGCACAAATGAACCAGTTTGATGTGGATACTGGGCTGAAACTGCCTAATTCCAGAGCCTGCCTGTGCCCTAAACAAGATGCAAATGGAAGCCATGGAAAGCAAGTGATAAACTGCTGCATTAATAGGTTCTACTTGGCCTGGGTTCCCAAGGGGAAAGGGCTGGAGGCTTCAGAAAGTACCACTTTCAAAGATCCATTATATAAGGACCCCTCAAAATAATTCCAACTGTGGCTAGGACTGAAATCTCATAGTCTTCTGAGCTCTAGAACAAGCCTTGGGCTCGTCCCCAAGAGCTGTGAGATAGCACCAGGAGACACAGGCTGGTTTTAGCCACTCTTAGATTTGGATTTGGAGGCTCCAAATTCAGATCCTTCCTAAAGCTCAACTCATCTTCAAAGCACTGTAGGAACCCCATATTTCTCCCTGAGGATTAAGAAACAACTTGGGTCTATAGAGGTAAACAGGCTCTAGTCAGCTGCTGGGCTACAAGCCATGGGGGCTCGTATTTCATTTCCAGTGTAGGAAGGCTGGGTGTGCGCTGCCTGGCTTCAGTGAGAAAGGTTTGGAAGGGAGAGTCTGCGCACTGGTGGTCGCGCGGCCTGAAAAAATGCCTCAAGTAGATAGTGCAAACGTTGGCATTACAGCAAGTCTCGACACATCTGTCTGTCTCTGCCCAGCCTCAACCTCCAGCCTGTATTTCCATACTCTTTACTCCACACACGCTTTGCTCCTGTGACACCTGCCCAGGCACTTAGATACTTTCACTATTAACACAACACCTACCTTAGCATCTACGGGGGAAGAAGGGAGAGCCGGGCTCCAGTTCATCCACTCCTCACAGCCAACTCAGATTTCTGGGGCCTAGGTGCCATCTACAGCAGAGTGACTGCTACTACTCAACTCCGCCTCCCTCCCCATCCTCACTCCCCTCCATCTTGCTACACTGTGTAGTAAAATCATATCCCTTAGTTTCATATTTTCTCAGGAGTTTCTTTTTAAAATTTACTTTTAATGGGAAGATAACTGCTTTACAATACTGTGTTGGTCTCTGCCATACATCAAGAACTAGCCACAGGTATACATGCTGTCTCTTATACACATCTAGATGTGTATAAGAGACAGGGTTACAATATATCAATAGTACAGGAAGGGGTATACTGGGTAGAATATAAGTAAATGGATCGTGGGTGCAAGGTTTTTCATTATGGAAGAAGGATGTTACAGTAAAGCAAGCAAAGAAGGCTTTCTAAAACCCTGTGGTACTAGATTGAAGTCACACATCAATACAAACTCACCGTTATCCTAATATATATACAAACAAAGAAACAGAAACAATTAGATATGTCTGTATACAGGGGGTAGTGGGTATACATATACACTCTAGCTCTTATTACTAACATGACCTAGAAGTAATGATCCCCAGGAGCAATGACCACACCTAGTGCTCGGTGGTTTCTAAACACTATTCTCTAATGAAAAAAAGCAAGGCCTTCTTGGAGAAATGGCTGATTCTAGGGTTGGGGCATGGAAAATTTAAGAAAAGCCTGGAACATCTTGTTGCGCCAGACAGTAAGGAAGTGCTCAAAACACAAAAAGATAGAGGATGTTACAGGGATATAGGAGCCATCTGAAAGAGCTCCCTCTGGAGCTGGAACAACTTGGGCAACAAGATAATGGAGCACTGCACTGTAACTCCAACTATAAAATAAATATACATGAGTTCATAGTTCTATAAATAAATGAGGGAGAAGAGACAAATTTTCTTATAAAAGAATTCCAAATAATATACATACACAGTGTGTCTGCTTCCATGCTGCTCTCCTCCCACTTCCCTTTGTCCCTCAGTCTGATCTCTGTGTCTGCACCTCCACTGTTGCCCTGCAAACAGGTTCTCTAACAGTCCCCAAGCAGCAGGAGGAATAAACTGCAAGTGGCAGACTTTTCCTTTTCTTTTCTCTTCTAATCCTGCATTGTCAAGGCATCTGGTTCCACCTGAACTTAACTTTATCTCAAATCTTGAGCTAACCAATATGTTTTTCTCATGGAAATATCTTCCTTAAGGGAGGAGAAGGGGACGAGAGAGGATGAGACAGTTGGATGGCATCACCGACTCAACGGACATGAGTTTGAGTAAGCTCCGGGAGTTGCTGATGGGCAGGGAGGCCTGGCGTGCTGCAGTCCACGGGATAGCAGAGTCGGACATGACTGAGCGACTGAACTGAAGCTATGTTAATAAACTATGTATTTGCTTGAAAATCTGCCTTTCTTCAAGATTCATGTCAATTGTTTTATGACTGGGGATGACTCACCTGGTGCCAATGCTACCTCAAAATGCAAGTTGTGGGTGAGGGGTCTGGTGCAACTCTCTCAGTTTTGAGGTGTTTCCTTCCTCTAATTAGCAGCTTGCTAACAGGTAAATAACTCCTTGCTAAAAACTAGCAAGGAGGCACTCTTTCTGTCCCCTTCTGATATCTACATCAGAAGTTTTCACTACCTCTTTTATATTTTAATAAAACTTTGCTACACACAAAGCTCTGAGTGATCAAGCCTCGTCACTGACTCCAGGTCAAATTCCTCTCCTCTGGAGGCCAAGAATCTCGGCATCCTTCACAGTTCGTAGCAGTAACCTTTCAGTACCATCTTTCTAGATTCCACATATATGCATTAATATACAATATTTGTTTTTCTCTTTCTGACTTAGCTTCACTCTTTGTAATAGGCTCTAGGTTCATCCACTTCATTAGCACTGACTCAAATGCGTTCCTTTCTATGGCTGAGCAATATTCCATTATATATACATACCAGAGCTTCTTTATCCATTCATCTGTTGATGGACATCTAAGTTGTTTCCATGTCCTTACTACGTTAAATAGTGCTGCAATGAACACTGGGGTACATGTGTCTATTTCAATTATGGCTTTCTCAGGGTATATGCCCAGAAGTGAGATTGTTGGATCACATGGTAGTTTTATTCCTAGTTTTTTAAGGAATCTCCATACTGTTCTCCATAGTGGCTGTATCAATTTACATTCCCATCAACAGTGCAAGAAGGTTCCCTTTTCCCCACATCCTCTCCAGCATTTATTATTTGTAGATTTTTTGATGATGGCCATTCTGACTGGTGTGAGGTAAGGAATTTCCTTTTAAAACAAAAACGCCTCCATAAGGAATATATTAAGCTACATTAACCTCATCATCAGATTAGCCAATAGGCCTAAGAGCACAAGGGGAAGAAGAAAGAGAAGCCCAGGACAGAGCACTGGAAGCCTGCATGAGACGACACAGTGAGGGGTATTCAGTGCCTGGAACAGGGAGAGAGGCTCAGAAAGAAAAGCAGACATGGCAACAACAAAGAGACGATTCATTTTCACAGTTTTTTCAAATCACGCCCTATTTAATAATCACGAGCTTCTGCCACAACATGGCAGGTGAGGGGAGAGAGCAGGCTTTAGTCATCATTTAATCTCTTATTTATTTACTTTCGGTCTTAGGAAATAAGGATTCCTACTTCCCAAACCCAGTAAAATCAGTGCCCCGAAATGAAGAGTAAAAACATAAACAGGTCTGAGACAAAAGATGAAAACTGGCTCAGAATGGGGGGGAAACTGCCATTAATTGGGCTGGGAGGATAGACACAGAGAAAGGTAGACACAAAGGTAACAGGAGACACTATTTCTCACAAGGTCATTCAGCTGCTGTAAAATGTTATACTGACTCTCTTTCAGTGGCTACTGCTTTCTTAACAATGACGCCCCCAGATTAGCTTTGTTACAGCCATCTATTATCACTGAGGCTATCCAACTGCCAAACTGCCCTTCCCCACAACGTCACCCAAACCCTAATAATCCTCCCCTCTAGCCCTACCTCAGAAACAGCAGCCAATCCAAAATTGATCCCACTTACCCAGAGCCTTTTCTGACTCCTTCAGCAGGACCCCAAGCTTACAGAAGCTGCTGACCCCGGCCGGTCTCACACATGGCACCCCACAGTTCCCCTGGAGTGCCTCCTCTCACCACACATCAATCAATACGCTTTTGTCAGACTACAGGCTCATTTCAGGTGATCTCTGAACCCAGATGCCCTCCTCTCCTCCCACTCCCAGCCCCAACTCCTAGAAGCACAGAGATTCCACCCCATCCTACCAGTCTTCTCTTCTTGTACAACTAGCCTCCCCTGAAGCAGGCCTACCACCAGCTGATAGCAAAAGGAAAGAGGAGTGAACTCAGGAGGTCAGAAAAAAGAAAGAGAAGGAGGAAGCCAAAGAATAAAGGAAAACCAGGAGTATATAATACTCAAGAAGCCTAGTGACAAAAGTATATCAAGAAGAGAATTATTAATTGGACCCAGTACAGCTAACAAATCAATAAGTTGAGAACTGAGAACAAAGCACTGGATACAGCATCATGTAGGTCACTGGTGATTTTGAAAAGAGCAGCAGTTTTAGTGGAGCAGGAGGGACAGAAGCCTGAATGGAAAGAATTCATGAGACTAGGGAAACAGGAGGGAATATCCATTTCTGATACTATCAGGAATGTGAAAGAAGAGAAATGCGGAAGAAGCTAGAGAAAGATTAATAGTACATTATTAATATATGCAACAGCAAGAAATTTTTAAATCAATCCAATCTATACGTACTTTTTCAAGGCATGTAAAACAATAATGTGTGACAATATTATGTCTCCAAAGGATTTTTATTTTATATTGGAAGAAGTTTTAAATAACTCAGATGTCCATCAATGGAGACTGAGCTAGACAAATGAAGACATATCTAGCAAAGAGAATACACCACAGCCAGAAAAAGGAATGAAGATTTCTAAACTAATCTCTAGAATTTAATTAAGTGAAAAAAAAGTAAGATACAGATCAGTATCTATAGTTGTAACACTCCTTTGTAAGATAAGGGACACATTTACATACATCTGCTGGTGTCTGCAAAACACAACTCTAAGTGGACACTCCATAAATGAGTAAATAGAAATGAACGCCTAGAGGAGGAGCAGCGGACTAACTGAAAGGGACAGCAGGGGAGGGAGGCGTCTGGGGAAACGTTCCAGATGGTGACTGGCACAGGGCAGGAGTGCTCGATAAATATAAAAAATATTTTTAATTATTTATGAAGTACTTAGCACTGCAAGTGACATTAAAAAAAATGTTTACTGTGTTACTTTGTTGGAAGATAGAGTCAATGATAAGAATAATGTCTGATGATTGGTGACATCTAACTGTAGTAGAGGACTCTAACAATAACAGTAAAACAGATTTCTTGTATAAAATCTAAAAGTTTATGATACCTATAGAAAGGATATATAATCTTTAATGCTCATCGTTCATTAGTTTCACCAAAGTAAATAGAGCAATAAACTGTTACTCTTAAAGAACTGCAATTAAAGGTAAAGAATTAAGCATTTAATCTAGCCTTACTTGTAAAACTGAATTTCAGGAAAATAAATCATTGTTGATAAAAGTTTCCTCCCCCCAGAACTACCCCAGCTAACAAATGTGGGGGAAAATTGCCATTCTCTAATCCCTATTAGAGATTATTGCCTGAAATGATTCAGGCAATAATCAATGAACAAAAACATTAGGCAAAAGGTTGGTTGATGGGGAGAACCTTTGCAGGGATCAGGCATTATCACTTGAACCCTTTCACTGATCTTGGCATCACTAAGAGTCAAACAATTCTGAAAAAGAAGAATGGCGTAGCACACTTCTTGATTTCAAATCTTATTACAACAGAACAATAGTAATTCAAATAGTGAGGTATTTACAAACAGACATATGGATTATGGAAGAGAATGAAGAGTTCAAAAATAAACCTTCACATTTAAGGTCTAATGACTTTTGACAAGAATACTAAGCATTCAATGGCAAAGGGAAATATTTTCAACAAATGGTGGTGGGAAAACTGGATATCCACATGCACAATGATTAATATGGATCCTTACCTTACACCATATATAAAAATTAAATGGATCAAAGATCTAGACATAAGCCTCTTAGAAGAAAAGAGTTATGACACTGGATCTGGAAATAATTTCTTGGATTTGACTCCAAAAGCACCAAAGAAGAAAGATAAATTGGACTACATCAAAATTAAAATAGTTATCCTTCAGGTCATTTATCCGCTCTTCTGCCTCAGTTATTCTGCTATGGATCCTTCTAGCATATTATTCATCTGTCTGTTCTTTAGTTCCTCTAGGTCTTTGGTAAACATTTCTTACATCTTCTCAATCTTTGCCTCCATTCTTTATCCAAGATCCAGAATCATTTTCACTATCATTATTCTGAATTCTTTTTCTAGAAGGTTGCCTATCTCCACTTCATTCAGTTGTTTTTTTGGGGTTTTATCTTGTCCTTTCATCTGACACATAACTTTCTGCTTTAACATGCTGAATGACTTTCTGTAATGTGGTTTCTGTTTTAGTCACTGTGGGACTGTGGTTCTTCTTGCTTCTTCTGTCTGCCCTCTGATGGAGGAGGCTAAGAGGCTTGGGTAAGCTTCCTGATGGGAGGGACTGCTGCTGCTGCTGCTAGTCGCTTCAGTCGTGTCCAACTCTGTGAGACCGCATAGACGGCAGCCCACCAGGCTCCCCCGTCCCTGGGATTCTCCAGGCAAGAACACTGGAGTGGGTTGCCATTTCCTTCTCCAATGCATGAAAGTGAAAAGTGAAAGTGAAGTCGCTCAGTTGTGTCCGACTCTTTGAACTCAGCGACCCCATGAACTCAGCCCACCAGGCTCCTCCATCCATGGGATTTTCCAGGCAAGAGTGCTGGAGTGGGGTGCCATTGCCTTCTGGTGGTGAGAAAAACTGGGCCTTCCTCTAGTGGGCAGGGCCTTGCTCAGTAAAGCTTTAATCCAACTATCTGCTGATGAGTGGGGTTGTGCTCTCTCCCTGGTATTTTTTGGCCTGAGGTGACCCAACCCTCTGGTTGATGGCGACCTCCAAGGGGGACCTTCCAGGCTGGTGCCCCATTCCTGTGGTGGCCCCTGCCAATCCACGCCTCCCCCACAGGAAACCATCCAACACTAGCAGGTAATTTTGGTTCAGTCTCCTGTGGGGTCACTCCTTTCTTCTGAGTCTTGGTGCACAAAAGGTTTTGTTTGTGCCCTGCAAGACTGGAGTCTGGTTTCCTGGAAATCACTGCTGCAGAACTGAGTAAGAAAAAAGAATGAAAAGAAATGAAGACAGCCTAAGAGACCTCTGGGACTACATTAAACACACCAACATTCACACTGTAGGGGTCCCAGAAAGAGATTAGAAAGAAAAAGAACCTGAGAAAATATTTGAAGAGATAATAACTGAAAACTTCCCAAACATGGGAAAAGAAATAGTCAACCAAGTACAGAAAGCACAGAGAATCTCAGACAGGATAAACCAAAGACGGAACACACTGAGACACACCATAATCAAACTAACAAAAATTAAAGACAGAGCTGTGCTTAGTCGCTTGGTCGTGTCCAACTCTTTGCTACCCCATGGACTGTAGCCCATGAGGTTCCTCTGTCCACGGGGATTCTCCAGGCAAGAATATTGGAGTGGGTTGCCATGCCCTCCTCTAGGGAATCTTCCCAACCCAGGGATCAAACCCAGGTCTCCCACATTGCAGGCGGATTCTTTACATCTGAGTCACCAGGGAAACCCTAAAAAATATTAAAAGCAACAAGGGAAAACGACAAATAACATTCAAGGGAACTCCCTTCAGGCTATCAGCCCATTTCTCAACAGAAACTCTATAAGCCAGAAGGGAATGACATGATATATTAAAAGTGATGAAAGGAAAAAACCTACAACCAAGAATACTCTACGGAGCAAGACCCTCCTTCAGATTTGATGGAAAAATCAAAAGCTTTCTAGACAAGCAAAAGTTAAGAGAATTTAGCACCACCAAACCAGCTTTACAACAAATGCTAAAGGAACTTCTCTAGGCAGGAAAAGACCTACCTACAGAAAATAAACCCAAAACAATTAAGAAAATGATAACAGGATCATACATATTGATAATTACCTTAAATATAAGTGGATTAAATGCACCAACCAAAAGACACAGACAGGCTGAGCAGGTGTATGCACTTCCATTTACCACATCACTCTGCTTAATCTCCCAAATTATATGTAATTATTTTATATTGTTAGGTTAATCATGTTATCATTGTGACTTGCAATTGTAATTATCTTTTATTTTTTGTCTGACTATTGACTCTGAGAACTGATAAACACCTTTCACTATTGCAATTATGTAACTATTACTCACAATACCATTGTATCATGATTGGTCAGCAGAAAAATAATAGAATTCTATGTTATCAAAACTACATTTAATAGAAAACTCTGGAATTACTTTTTAAAATCCAGATGCATATCAGAATTATTCTGGAATTTCTTGAAAAATACAAATGTCCAGGTATTGCTTTATATTTATTAAATATATTATATTTAAATTATTAATGACATCATTCAAGATGCTCCTATTATTTTTTCTGCACTTGATAAAATATTCTCAGAGAAATGTTAACATGTCTCACTATGATAATATATATATATATATTTCCCTTATATTTCTTCTTGTTTTTGCTTTATATATCTTGGTTTCTGTTAGGTGTCTAATGTTTTATGATCTCTATCTTCTTTGTGAACTGTACCTTTTATCAGTAAAAACATTCATCTTTGTGTCATTAAAAATAAACAAACAACAATGCAGGGAAAAAACAATTAAAATGTTTGTGGATCAAATGACACAATCAACAGAGTGCAAAGGCAACCCATGGAATGGAGAAAATACTTACAAATCAATATCTGATAATGGGCCAAAAAGTTGGTTTGGGTTTTTCTGTTAACATCTTACAGAACTACTTTCTACACTGGTCAATTCAATATATATATATATAGAGAGAGAGAACTAAAAAATAAAACTCATAACCTGAGTTTTAAAATGGGCAAAGGGCCTTGTGCCTGACCGCATCTAAGAAAGAAAGATGGGTCACCAGCAGCTCTACTGGAGCCATCCAGGAAAATCAGGCCAGGGTTCTTGCTCTTGCTGCATCTGCTCAAACCCACATTGTCTGATCCAAAAACACAGCCTTAATATGCTATTTCCAAGAGTACCTGAAGGATATAGGCCTCATTAAGTTGGACTAAGTGAACTTCCTTGAATGGGTCACCCAGGACATCTACCTTACCACAGAGACAATGTACATTAAAAAAAAAAACCCTTTTCAATTATGTTTTTTTTTATTTTTTTACTTTACAATACTGTATTGGTTTTGCCATACATTAACATGAATCCACCACAGGTGTACATGAGTTCCCAACCCTGAACCCCCCTCCCACCACCCTCCCTCAATTATGTTTCAATGTGAATGGAATAGTCAACTGACTACAGAAATCTTTTAAAAACTTACTAACTAATCTTCTCAATGGATTCATCTTCAAAATATGTGACTTATTTTTCCTCAGTTATATAAAAATATTCATGCTGGGGGGTAAAATGTGCAAAAGGACTTTTGAACAGACAAACAGAAGGACCTAAAAGCACAGGTAAAGAGGCTCAATACCATTCATCATTAGAGAACTACAAATTAAAACTATAATGCAATACTATCTCATACTCATTAGGATGGCTACTGTCAAAAACAAAACTTACTATTTTCTCTTTAGAAAATAGTAAGTCTGGACAAGGATGTGGAGAAACTGGAACTCTTGTACCCTGGGGAGAGTAGAATGGTATAGTCACTATGGAAAACAGTATGGCATTTCCTCAAAAAATTAGAAATTTTTGCCACATGGTCCAGCAACCCTCACTTCTAGGTATATACCCAAAAGAACTAAAGGCAGAGTTTCAAAGTGGGATTTGTACACCTGTTTTCATAGCAGCATTATTCATAATACCAAAAGGGAGAAGCAATCCAAGTGTACATCAATGGATAAATGATTTTAAAGTGTGGGATATACATACAGTGGAATATTATTCAGCCTTATAAAACTGGGAAATTCTGAACCACATTAAAACTTGGATGAACCTTTAAGATGAACTGAAATAGCCAGTCACAAAAGGACAAAAAACTGTGATACCACTTATCTGAGGTACCTAGAGAGACAGGAAGTACAATGGTGGTTGTCAGGGGCTGGAGGGAGAAGGAAAAGAGGAGTTAATCTTTAATAGGTACAGAGTTTCACTTTTGCAAGAGTTCTAGAGATAGACGGTGCTGACGGTTGTAAAACAATGTGAACGTACTTAACGCCACTGACCTGTATACTTAAAAATGGTTAAGATGGTAAATTGTTATGTGTATTTATTTACCACAATTAAAACAAACAAAACCCTGAGGTCTAGTAACTCTGAAGTAGTAGCTCAGGATCAATCAGTAATATATTACATGGCAGCATCAAAACCAGAAGGCAGACCTTTTAACTACTGGACTAGTGCTTATCCGTAACAACTTGGAGCTCTTCTTCCCTACCTCCCCCTTCCTTCCCTCCCCAGTCAGCTTTGAGTATTCCACCAACCAGTGAAGAGATAGTACTCATGGACACAACTATTCCTGGCAAAAAAGATGAAAATATTAACATTCTAATAATTTAAACTTTTATAGCCCACTAATATAACTGAATGGATGATAGTGCAACTGCAGAAAACCAATACAGCCTGAAAATACATTTAAGCAACTTAAATTACTAATTTAAATCTCAAAGTATAATCAAAACTACAAAGGGAATCAAAACTATAGCACATTAAGAGCCAAACATATGCAACTGGCATGAGACACACAGAATTAAACTGGCATTTAAACCATTATTTTGCATTAACTTTTTGTTGTTCCTAAGTACCTCTTCCTCTTCATTTCCATTCCAGTCCCTTAACAGGCCAAAATATTTTCCTGGCTTGAATGTGGGCACAGAGCTTTGAGAGAACAAATGATTATCATCCCTAGACTGAAATAGCAGCAACCACAAACTTGGGGTCTTAGGACTTACTCAAGGCCACCAAGACTTTCTAACCCTACAGAGGAAGCCACCCTCACTACCGTCTCGCAACTGAGGTACAGCACACTGGACCTTTCAGTCTGGACCACAATAGTCTGCTACGACCATCACCTTCAATCTGTCTCCCACTCTGCACACACAGAACCTTCAATTCAAGTCAAACTGCATTAGTCAAGCTCAATCATAGTTTATACTTATTTATTACAACTTGGAAATGTGATACGCTGTCACCAATCTGCATCTTTCTAGTTAAATTACTGCATCTCTGGGAAAGCCCCTTCAGACACCATTTGACCTAAAATGTTATTATTTCCTAATGTTTATTATTACTATTATTGAAAAGAAGCACTTTAAACAGATTGTATTATTTTTAAAAGTAGATGCAGGTTCACCACAAAACTGAGAAGATAATATACTCTCTGCTCCACATACACACCATCTCTTTTACCATCAATATCCCATGAAGTGATATATGTTACAACTGATGAACCTACACAGATGCATTACCGTCCGAAGTCCACAGCTAGGGTTCACTCTTGGTGCTGCACATTCTGTGGGTTTTGATAAATGTATGATGGTATGTCTCTATCACTATAATATCCCATAGAATAGTTTCACTGCCCTGTGCCCTGCCTATTCACCCCTCCCTCACCTAGCCACTGGCAACCACTGTGTCCACAGTTGTGCCTTTTCTAGTATGCTAATACAGTTGGAATTATACCTTTTCAGACCAGTTTTTTCATTTAGTAATATGCACTTAAGGTTCTTCTGTATCTTTTCATGAACTGAAGGCTCATTTCTTTTTATTTACCCATTCATCTACTGAAGTACATTTTGACTGCTTCCAAGTTTTGGCAATTATGAATAAAACTGCTGTAAATATGGTAAGACTATTTTAGTTTTGTAAATATTCTAAATCAAGCAGAGACAGCCCCTCCTCTCTTCCTAGTTTGCTGAGAGTTCAATCACAAATAGGTACTGAATTTTAGCAAATGATTTTGCTGTATCTATTGATATGAACATGCTGATTTATCTTATCCTGTTGATATAGTTAATTATATTAATTGATTTTTTGAATGTTGAACCAGCCTTGAATATTTGGGATAAATTTCATTTGGATGTAGTGCTATTATTCTTTTTATGCATTGTTGGCTCTGATATGCTAATATTTTGTTGATAATTTTTACATATATATTCATGAGATAATGGTCTATGATTTTCTTTCCCTGTACCATCTGGTTTGGCATTAGGATAATGCTGGCCTCTTGAATGAGTCACAAAGCATTCTTTCTGCCTCATTCTTCTGGAAGAGATCCCAGAGTAGTTGTATAATTTCTTCTTTAAATGTCTCGTAGAACTCACTAGTGAACTCATCTAAGCCTGGTGCTATTTTCTAAGGTTAGTAATTGTTGGTTCAATTTCTCTATAGAAACGGCCAATACAGATGGTTTATTTCTTCTTGTGTGACTCTGGTAGATTGTACGATTCAAGAAATTGATCTCTTACATCTAAATTGATCTATCAAATTTGTGGGCATTACATATGTTTGTTATCAACACGAGTTGCTCATTAATATTCCTTTATCATTCTTTAAATGTCTGTGGGATCTGAGTTGATGCTCTCTTTCATTTCTGACTTTAGTAACTTGCATTCTCTTCCTTTTTTTTCTTAGCCTGGCCAGAGGTTCCTGACATAATCTTTTCAAAAAAACTGTTTTGGGTTTTGTTGATTTTCTCTATTGATTTGCTGCTCTAATTTACATTTTACTCCTGATTTAATTTGCTCTTACTGTTTTAGTTTCCTAAAGTGAAAGCTTCGATTATAGATTTTAGGTTTTTCTTTTTCTAATATATGTACTCAGTGTTGTAAATTTCGCTTTAAGTACTGCTTAAACTACAGCAAACTGCTTTTCACAATTTTGATAGGTGTTATTTTCATTTAGTTCAAAGTATTTAGATTTCTCTTGAGATTTCTTCTTTGATCCATGTGTCAGTTAGAAGTGTGGGATTTTCCCACTAGCTCTCTGATGCTGCTTTCTAGTTTAATTCTATTATAGCCTGAGAGGATACATTGTATAATTTCTATTCTTTTAAATTTGTTAAGGTGTTTTATGGCCCAGAATGTGGTTTACCCTGGCAAAAGTTTCATGTGAGCCTAATAATAATGTATATTCAGCTACTGTTCAGCAGTTCCATATATCAATGATATCCAGCAGATTGCTGGTGGCGGAGTTCAACTATGTCCTTAATGTTTTTCTGCCTGCTGGGTCTGTCCATTTTTGGTAATTCAGTTCAGTTCAGTCGCTCAGTTGCAGCCAACTCTTTGCGACCCCATGAATCGTAGCACACTAGGCCTCCCTGTCCATCACCAACTCCCGGAGTTTGCCCAAACTCATGTCCATCGAGTAGGTGATGCCATCCAGCCATCTCATCCTCTGTCGTCCCCTTCTCCTCCTGCCCCCAATCCCTCCCAGCATCAG
>SJYT01068161.1:25259-39289 GCA_006410635.1 Cephalophus harveyi
GACCGAGGATGAGATGGCTGGATGGCATCACTGACTCGATGGATGTGAGTCTGAATGAACTCCGAGAGATGGTGATGAACAGGGAGGCCTGGTGTGCTGCGATTCATGGGGTCGCAAAGAGTCGGACACGACTGAGCGACTGAACTGAATAAATTTATGAATTAAATGAGGTATGACATTTTTATATGAAATTATATAAACACATATACCTAGCATGGTGTGCTACAGGGCTAAATTAATGGTAGCTAAAATCTATAAGGTAAAAGATATTGGAAATATAGAAAAAAGTACAGAAGAAAGAAAATGTTATTAATACTAAAATCTTCAGTTCATTTCAGTCGCTCAGTCGTGTCCGATTCTTTGCGACCCCATGAACCACAGCACGCCAGGCCTCCCTATCCGTCACCAACTCCCAGAGTTCTCTCAAACTCACATCCATCGAGTCGGATATGTCATCCAGTCATCTCATCCTCTGTCATCCTCTTCTCCTCCTGCCCCCAATCCCTCCCAGCATCAGAGTCTTTTCCAATGAATCAACTATTTGCATGAGGTGGCCAAAGTACTGGAGTTTCAGCTTTAGCATCATTTCTTCCAAAGAAATCCCAGGGCTGATCTCCTTCAGGATGGACTGGTTGGATCTCCTTGCAGTCCAAGGGACTCTCAAGAGTCTTCTCCAACACCACAGTTCAAAAGAATCCATTCTTCGGCGCTCAGCTTTCTTCACAGTCCAACTCTCACATCTATACATGACCACAGGAAAAACCATAGCCTTGACTAGACAGACCTTTGTTGGCAAAGTAATGTCTCTGCTTTTGAATATGCTATCTAGGTTGGTCATAACTTTTCTTCCAAGGAGTAAGCGTCTTTTAATTTCATGGCTGCAGTCACTATCAGCAATGATTTTGGAGCCCCCCAAAATAAAGTCAGCTGCTGTTTCCACTATTTCCCCATCTATTTGCCATGAAGTGATGGGATTAGATGCCATGATCTTCGTTTTCTGAATGTTGAGCTTTAAGGCAACTTTTTCACTCTCCTCTTTCACTGTCATCAAGAGACTCTTCAGTTCCTCCTCTTTGATTTCTGCCATAAGGGTGGTGTCATCTGCATATCTGAGGTTATTGATATTTCTCCTGGCAATCTTGATTCCAGCTTGTGCTTCCTCCAGCCCAGCATTTCTCATGATGTATTCTGCATATAAGTTAAATAAGCAGTGTAGCAATATACAGCCTTGACATACTCCTTTTCCTATTTGGAACCAGTCTATTGTTTCATGTCCAGTTCTAACTGTTGCTTCCTGACCTGCATACGGATCATACAGGGAAAGGCTCAAATCCTTCTTTATTGTTTATTAGTAGTGGCTTTTTATTAATTAGTAAAACTGAGCCTGAGTTCTCTCATCTTTAAAATTAAAAAACACTATCCTAGGATAGCATTTACTTTTTTTTGGTCAACTAATCTTTTTTTCCTTTATCCTTCTCTATTTTTGTGGATTGCAGAGGAGAGTTGAGCAGAGTTGGAAAGTAGCGTTAGGACAATGGGAAAGACATTCTAAATCTAAAAAGAACATTTTATTTCCCTTTTTCAAATGTATAGTTACTTCAAAAGTAAATTTATACTTTGAATTCATTGGATTTAAATTTCCTATATAAATATATAGTAATTATTTTAGATAATAAATTTTTAGTTTCATCTAATAATTATTAAATACTGAAACTATGCAGAATAATCTGTGTCTTGCATGTTGACCTCACTGTCAAATTTTATCCTTTGAAATGGTTTATTGGCATAGGAAAAAATACTTTCTCCTTCAGATTTATTTTCTTCTTCTCTTTAGACAAGTACATTATAACAAAATACCATTTTGCCTTCTGAAGTGGAAGATTGAAAATCTTCAGATATATTAATTATTTGAACATAAGTTTCCTTCTTTCAACTATTTAACAAAAAAAAAAAGAAAGAATTTAATGAATGCCTAGATGATAGATACTTTGTCATGTTCTGAGAATTCCAGGGTAAAGCATGATAATATATTTGCTTTCAAGATGCAAAACACCAAACATGTGAAAAGGTTAATTCCTATTGTGTTTCTTTAAATGCTTTATAAAACATGCTATGTAAATTTGAATTATTATTTTTATGGCCACTAATATATGGAAATCCTTCCAGAAGCAAATATCATTTTTCTTTTTGCATGTTTTGTCAGCCTTGAAACAAGGTTTTGAAAAGAGACTTAGAGCAGTATACTAAAAGTTTCCCAGCATGAGGAGACCGACGCGTCAAACTGGTAAGTGAAAGACATGGTTCATGGGTGTTTCTTTTATGCATTATTAAATCTGTTGATGCCATTTCTCACACAAAATATCCTCAGAGCTTATAAACAAAAATGAGAATGCTTCTAAAATATTGCCTCTGACGTTTATTCTCATTACTTAGAATACCTTAGGGAGATGGTATTAGGTGGGAAAAGTCACCAATTCCATTATAGACAGACAGGGATTTAAAGTAGCTTTGTGACTTTGCAAAAGTTCCTTAATTCATTCAGTCTTATTTTCTAATTTAGAAATGGAGATTATGGTTGTTTCCTTGTCATATCTTCCTACAAATTAAGTAAGAAATTGCCTATGAACAGTTGAGCATTTCCTTAGCAAAGAAGAGGAGATAAAAGATATGACTAGTATTTATTGAATACACTCCATGTGTCAAGTACTAAATACTAAATACTGCATTACTTTATTGAATATCACAAGAACCCTTAAGTTTGAAGCTATTATTACTCTCATTTTGCTGATGGAGAAATTGTGCTTTTGAAAGATGTGTGGCCTGAGTTAAATCACACATTGCTCCTGTCACAATTGTTTGAATGCAGTTCTGTCTGATGCCTGAGTTTCTGTTCTTATATTTATGCATAAAGCCAACAGACATTTATTAGGCATCTAATAAATACCAAGCTTCTTTTAGCTAAGAGACTGTGCTGTTTCCCAAGTGATTATTACTTAGAATGTAACAGCCATATACTTATATGAAGTTTATGTTGTTCAGTTGGTCAGTTGTGTCTGACTCTTTGTGACACCATGGTCTGTAGCACTCCAGGCTTCCCTGTCTTTCACTATCTCCTAGAGTTCACTCAAACTCATATCTCTTGAGTTGATGATGCCACCTAATCATGTCATCCTCTGTCACCCCTTTCTCCACATGCCTTCAGTCTTTCCCAGCATCAGGGTCTTTTCCAATGAGACAGCTCTTAACTTTAGAGCTTATAAATAATTTATGAATAAGTAATTCTGTCTAGTTTCCATATAATCTCTATGGAAGACAAAGTTGGGATCTTTTCTCATATTTTTAGAGATGGAGAAATTGAGGTCCAGCATGTTGAATACATTCCATGTGCATATAGCTCTGTGCTTCTCAGACCCTGTGGTTAAGGGTCAGTTACTGTTAATTCATTTAAATCCATTATAGACTGAATGCTTTTATAAAATTGCTAAAAAATTACTACTAGGAAATGACTAAAAGACATGTAAAATATACATATCCACATATTTATTATCATTTGTCATTATCTTACAGACATAAAACTACTAAATGTCTATAAAAGTTCTAATGCTTGTCCTCTGTTTCCACACTTCTCATGATGCAGACCAATTAGCATGTGTAGATTGGCACTAACCTGTAGACCAGGCAGTAAATCATAGCATCAGTAGAACTAATATGAGGAAAATATAATGCTTACTCCTACACATCCAGTCTTCTAGTCCATGTCTTTTCATACTGCTTCTATTGCCTCAACATACAGCAAGAAGCTTGTTTTATAATTTAAGGGACAAAAGATTGAATTCCAAATTGTTCCCGGGCAATCATTGAAAGAGAATTGACCATAACAAAGTATCTTAAAAGAGTTATATAAAACAACATGAAAAAAAAAAGTTGAGAGTTTATAGGGGTGATTTCTTTTTATTTATAAGAAAACAAGACTTAAAAAAAATTGATATGCTGCTGATTTTCTCATGATATGGTTCTTCCCCTTCTTTTTTCATTTTATTTATTCTTTGAAAAGTGAAGTTAAGTTGTATTAGAAGGCTGGGCCTTGTCACTTCCTGAACAGTGTATAGACCTTGTATAATTCTACGAGATAAAGTGGATCTGGGCCAGCTATGAAATGTAAATGAATTCATCTCCCCACTACATTAAAAAAGTCTGAAAATAAATGTTACTTGTTTATTTCAAAAAGTACCAAAGAAGATTACAGCACTTTGGGGGCAAAGTAAAATGAACACTGAGTCAGCAATGAAAATTTACTTCATAAGACAGTTTTGTGACTTTCTCAGTTCTACTGAGATGGATCCAAATATTTACATGTGCTATGTTATTAATAACTATTTTTCCATCTGTGTCAAAGTAATATTGCACAGATGTTCAGGAATAACTTTTGGTTGTGAGTAAATATTAGAGGAAGATTGAATTTTTCTCCAAATGATGCTGATGGTTTTTTTTTTATCACAGTTTAAGATGTCAGTTGTTGTTTGGAAGTTCTACCAGATTAATAGTCCTTAATGCAATTTAAAATCACTATAAGGGCACAGATAAAGATGAAAATTTATGACAAAATTCAAAACTGAGACTTTCAACCAATCTATTATTAGCTTCTGGGAAGACTCCATATTGCTAAATTAAAATTTGCGATCTGAAGTAGAGCAAGCCCATGCCCTTAAGTAATAGAGTGTGAGACTCTGTGTTCCTCACTTACTTTCTGCCTGCTAACTCAGAGATCCATGATTGGTATGACTTAAAGAGTTAAGCAGCCACATCTTGGCACCTCCCTTCAATCTGTGCCTTCATATCTGTATCCATTTTAGGATTATCTTTCCTGATCCCTCTGAAAAGGGTAGAAAGGAAGGAAGGACTTACGGAAATGCATTGTAACTAAGGAGAAAGAGGTTTTGCAGATGTGGTGATAATGGGATTAGTGACGATAGTAATAGTACTGTGTATGTGTGTGATCAGAGGACAGTGTGTGGAGAGAGGATGGTTCACTAGCATTCTAACAGAGGCTTTGAATGCCTGATACTCATTGGAATTTAAGCCTGAGGTTGTTCACAGTCTACTCAACTGTGAAGCTTAGAGGCTTTATACAAAAAAAATTGAGTTATCAGTAGGACCAAGGGTTAATGATCAGTCTTATGCCTTGTCTGTTGAGAAATACTACCCTTCAATGGATTTTTCTCACATTCTCAAATACAGAAGCAATAGCAACAACACAATCGAAGTCAAACATGATCTTGATAATGATTACTTTAATGTGGGGAGTGAAAACCTGAGCTAAAGCATGTGTAGATCAATGAGTTAGTATGAAACCAGAAAGATATTTTAGAAAATTGTGTTTTATCTTTTTAACATATGCATCGATTAACTTAGAAATGAAAGCCATTGACATTGAGAAAGTTGAAAGGCAAAGGATTGAAAGGAAACAGAAAATATAATAGAAGAATTAAATTGGCCTTCATAGGCAAGGGACTTCCCTGGTAGCTCAGCTGGTAAAGAATCTGACTGCAACGCCAGAGACCCCAGTTCAAATCCTGGGTCAGAAAGATCTGCTCTGGAGAAGGAACAAGCTCCCCACTCCAGTGTGCTTGGGCTTCCCTGGTGGCTCAGGTGGTAAAGAATCCACCTGCAATGTGGGAGATTTGGGTTCAGTTCCTGGGTTGGGAACATCCCCTGCAGAAGGGAACAGCTACCCACTCCAGTCTCCTGGCCTGGAGAATTCTTTGCGACTGTATAGTCCATGGGGTCGCAAAGAAACAGACATGACTGAGCAACTTTCACTCACTTTTGTAGGTAACAACTAACATAATTAGATTTATGGGAAGCAGACCGAAGAAGCACTTTTAGAGTGCAGAAGATAAGGACAATGATGAAAATTATAGGAAAAAAATAATGACCAATATGGCAAACAAATAAAACATGGTAATTATTCATGAAAAGAGAGGAAACAAATAAAAAGAAGTCCTAATCAATGAATCACAAGGGAAAGAAGTGTTGCTCAAGGGAAAAAAATGAAAAGCATGTCTTATCCCTCTCAAATTTACTTGCTAAGATATGAAATATTTTTAATATTGTGTGGGAATTCCATATTTTTTTAAAGTTAGGAAAATTTAGTGGTAAATTAATGTGAAAGGTTATTTTGGAACTGGTAGATTATTTTCTAATGTTTAATGTTTCCAAGACTATTGAAGCTTGGTCTACTCAGATTTTCTTATTTTTGTTAAACGACTTTGATAATTTCTGTTAGAAAAACTATCAATGCTAAGTAAGTGCCCATGTATGAATATTCTTATAGAAAAAAAAAGACTTGAAGTCTATGCATCAGTGGAATAATTAAGTGCTTTTTATTTTTCTATTTTAATATCATATATGTTATCTGGCATATGGTATAATCATATATAGTTGATTAACTAAAGATTTTTGTTAAATATGCTTAGTACACAAACTATAACTGAACAGCTCAATAAATTATCACAGAACCAACAGACATGTATGTTGACCATTCAAATTAAGAAATAGAACAAAATCAATATAGTTGAAGGTGCTCTTTTTCTTTCAAAATTACAAATCCCAATCCCCAATAAGATAGCAATTTTCATGAATTCAAATGCCATTCGTTATTTCACCTTTCTCTGAGTTTTACATAAACAGAATGATAGAATTTGTACATGTTTTGTTGTGTGGCCTGTTGTTCTCAATATTACTTATGTGAGACTTCTTTGTGTAGTAGTAATAATTTACCTTTCAATGCTATATACTATTTTATCATGGCTCATTTGGGCTCTTACATTCTTGTCTTTGGGGACATGGATATGCACATTTCTATTGGATATGTTATTAGTTATATGTTGCATATATGTTCATTTTTAGTAGATACTGCAAATTTCCCAAACTGGTTGTGCTACTTTGCTTTCCCACTGATGGCGTATAAGAGTTCTACTTGCTTCACCTCTTTATCAACACTTGAAATTACAAGAAACTTTTATTTTAGCACTCTGGTGAATGTGTTGTGGTATCTAATTATAGTTTTAATTAGCATTTCCATGGTGACTGAGAAGAGTGTCTCTGCTACCACAGAGGAACAATTCCCTAGATATCCCAAAATTAAAAGGCAAGTGGAAATTTAGAGGAAGTATAAAGAAAGGTGGTAACTTTATTAACCTTCACTGAATGAACATTCAGTCTAAAGGGATCTAAAATTCCTCTTTACAGTAGAGAATGAAAAACTGTATAAAAACATGTCTTTAAATGTATGCATGCCTGGCAATATCATCCAGCTTTAAAATTCAGCTTATTGAGAGATTGACCAAGGTGGCAGAGTAGCAAGACCCTAAGCTCACTTCCTCTCCAGAGCACACCAAAACAACAACTATTTGCAGGGCAACCATCAATTTAAAAGGCCAGAAAAACAGTGAAAGTGTTAGTCACTCAGTTTTGTCCAATTCTTTGAGACCATACTGCCCGTAGCCCTCAGGCTCCTCTGTCCATGGAATTCTCCAGGTGAGAATACTGGAGTGGATAGCCATTCCCTTCTCTAGGAGATCTTCCTGACCCAGGGATCAAACCCAGGTCTCCTGCATTGCAAACAGATTCTTTACTGTCTGAGCCACTAGGGAACCCAGAATCTACCAGAAAAAATCTTCTAAAACTAAAAACATGGAACTACAATGATATGGATAGGAGAGGTGGACTTGCCATATAGTCAAGTCCCATAACAGTGGGTAGGTGCCCCACAAACTGGAGAATAATTATGCTACTGTGCTTCTCCCAAAGGGGTGAGAGTTCTGAACCTCACATCCGGTTCCCCTGTGTAGGAGGCCTGCACTGGGAAAATGAGCCCTCAGAGCATTTGGCTTGGAAGGCCGGTGGTACTTAATTTGGGGAATCCCACAAGACTGAGGGAAATAGAGACTTCACTCTTAAAGGGAGCCTACAAAACCACACAAAACTACTGCTGTCTTGGAGAGACTCCTGAAGAGGCAGGGGAAGTGGCAGGTGTGACATAGACACTGGCAGCAATTTTTAGAGTTTCTTCTGCCACGTGGACACTGGTGTTGACAGGCACCATTGTTGACAGCTAGTGGATCCTCCCACTAGCTCTTTAGCACCAAAACATGGGCCCACCCAATAGCCAGTAGGTGCTAGTACTGTAACCTCTCAAGCCAAGCAACTCAGCAGATGAGGTCACACCCCACCCATCAGCCAGCAGTCTGCCTAAAGTCCTCCTGAGCCCACTGCAACCGGGAGCATGATCCTGCCTATCAGAGGGCCCAGGAACAAGCTCCATCCATGAGTAGGCAGAGCTCAGTCCCAGAATCACTTGGTCTCTGATTCTGCTCTCAGGAAGTCTGCTCTAGACTTGACTAGCCAGCCTCACATACTAAGAGGTAGACTCCACCTGCAGGAAAACTAAATCATACAACCTGTGGCCTCATCCTGTCCTCAGCATGCCAGATCATGCCCTGGGAATATCTGGGGCCTGCCCTGTCCACTAGCAGGCCAACACAAACTTCAGGACAACAGCTCTGGGCCCTGCAAACACGTTTCAGGACATTGTGCTGCCTGCCAGTAGTGTAGCACTAACCCCAGAACCTGGCATAATCTACCAGCGAGTGGAGAAGAGCCGTGGATCACATACAACCTGTGGCCTCATCCTGTCCTCAGCATGCCAGATCATGCCCTGGGAATATCTGGGGCCTGCCCTGTCCACTAGCAGGCCAACACAAACTTCAGGACAACAGCTCTGGGCCCTGCAAACACGTTTCAGGACATTGTGCTGCCTGCCAGTAGTGTAGCACTAACCCCAGAACCTGGCATAATCTACCAGCGAGTGGAGAAGAGCCGTGGATCATCCAGAGCCCGAATCCACCCAGCAGTCAGCCAACAGTAACCCCTGGGGGCCGCTGGGGTTCTACAGTCAGCTTCCCATGACCAAGTGGTACCAACCAGTAGCCAATAGCCTTCACACACGGCAGGGCCTATCAACAAACCAAACCAGGAGTAAGTCAAGCCTACCAGACTGCTGACGTAGTCAGCTCACCACAACAGGACCCGGGCAGCCCTCAGGAGGGGAGACTCTAGAGCATACATTTTGTGTGGCAAGAGAGAAGTGTGCTGCTGGGATGCATGGAATGTTTCCTACATTATGCTATTTCTCCAAGATTATCAGGACTGACTTCCTTTAGGGTTGACTGGTTGGATCTCCTTGCAGTCCAAGGGACTCTCAGTATATATGTAACCAAAAATACTCTACCTAGCAAGGCTTTCCTTCAGATTTGATGGAGAGAATAAAAGTGTTACAGACTAGAAAAAGGTAAAATAGTACAGCATGACCAAACCAACTTTACAACAAAATACTAAAGGAACTAGTCTAGGTAGAAAAGGCCACAAATAGACGCATGAAAATTACAAAATTAAAAACCTCATTGGTTAAAGCAAATATACAGTAAAAGGAGGAAATCATTAGCAGTAAGGTTAAAAGACAATAGTAAAATTCCCTATCCACAGTAAGCAATTAAGGTTTACAAAAAACAATTAGTTGCAAAGCATAATATCAAAAACAGTAATTGTGAGAGGAGAGTACAAATGCACAGTTGTTAAAATGCGTTTGAAACTCAGAAATCAGAAATTTAAAGCAATAGCATGTATATATAAGTGCTATTTATTTGCAGGCTGATCCACCAAGCCACCAGGAAAGCCTCATCAGTGATATTTAGGCTCTAATTTTATTTTTTTTCTGATATTTTTGTCTTATTTAGTATCACAGAGATAAAAGGACTTGAACTGTCCCTTCCTCTACAATTCTTTGGAATAGTTTGAGAATAGATGCTAAGTTCTCTAAATGTTTGGTAGAATTCCCTTGTGAAGTCATCTGGTCCTGGACTTTTGTTTGTTGGGAATTTTTAAATTACTGATTCAATTTAATTACTGGTAATTTGTCCATATTGTCTAGCTCTTCCTTGTTCACTCTTGGGAAATAGTTAGTACATGACTAAGAATTTGTCCATTTCTTCTAAGTTGTCTGTTCTGTTGGCATGTAGTTCATAGTAGTCTCTTATTGTCTTTTGTACTTTTGTAGTGTCAGGTGTAACTTGTCCTTTTCATTTCTGAATTTATTGACTTGGGTCCTCTCCCCCCACCCCTTTTTTTTTCTTGATGAGTCAGATTAAAGGATTATCAATTTTGTTTGTCTTTTTAAAGAACAAGTTTTTAGTTTTAGTTTCATTGATCTTTTCTGTCTTTTTAAAAATCTGTTTCATTAATTTCTGCTCTTTATGATTTCTTTCCTTCTACTAACTTGAGGCATTTGTTCTTCTTTCTCTACTTCCTTTAGGTATAAGGATAGGCTGCTTATTTGCAGTTTTTCTTGTTTTCTGAGATAAGCTTGTATCACCATAAACTTCTCTCTTAGAACTGCTTTTACTGCATTCCATAGGTTTTGGATCATCACATCTTTGTTTTCATTTGTCCGTAGGTATTTTTTTATTTCCTTTTTGATGTCTTTAGTGATCCATTATTGTTTAATAGGTATTATTTAACCTCCACATGTTTTTTCTTAAATTTTTTCAACTTTTTCTTGTAATTGATTTCTAGTCTCATAGTGTTGTAATCAGAAAAGATGTTTCATATGATTTCAATTTTTAAAAAACATTTATGGAGGTTCATTGTGTGGCTTAGCATGTGATATAACCTAAAGAATGTTCTATGTGCCCTTGAGAAGAATGTGTATCTTGCTGCTTTTAGATGGGAAACACCCACTCTCTCCTTCTTTCCTTTTCCCTCCCTCCCTCTTTCTCTTTCTCTCTCTCTCTACACACACACACACACACATACACACATACATAAATACAAGGGCTTGCTGGGTGGCTTAGTGGTAAAATATCCACTTGCCAATGCAGGAGACATGCGTTCATTTCCTGGGTTGGGAAGATACCCTGGAGAATGAAATGGCAACCCATTCCAATATTCTTGCCTGGGAAATCCCATGGACAGAGGAGCCTGGCAGGCAATGTTGCATAGTATTGCAAAAGAGTTGGACATGACCTATCGACAAAATAACAACAAAATATTACTGATGACCATGGTGTAAAAATCCTCATCCAAGTATTAGCAATCCAAATCCAACAATATGTTAAAAGGATCAAACACCATGATCAAATTGGATTTATCCCAAGGATGCAAAGACTTTTCAATATGGCAAATTGATCAGTGAGATTTACCACTTTAATAAATTGAACAATAAAAGCCATATGGCATTGCAATAGAAGGGTAAAATTCTTTTGACAAAATTCAGCATCCATTTATGGTTAAAAAAAAAGAAAGAAAGAAAAAACCTCTTCATTAAATGAGCATAGAGGAAAAATACCTCAGCATAATAAAGGCCATATATGATATAGCACAGCTTACATCATGGTGAAAAGCTGAAAGCATTTCCCCTAAGATCACAAAAAAGATACGGATGTCCACCCTTGACACTTTTATTCAGCATAGAATTACAATTCCTGTCCACAGCAAGCAGACAAAAAAGGAAAGGAACCCAAATTGGAAAGGAAGAATTAAAATTGTCAGTGTTTGCAGGTGACATGAAACTACACTTAGAAAATTCTAGAAATACCACCAGAAAACTACTAGAGCCAATCAATGTATTTAATAGATTTAGGATACAAAATTAATACACAGAAATTTGTTCTTAAAGCTAGGTATCTCATGTTTGGTGTTGGCCCCTGTTCTAATTTTCATTTAGAATTCTTACTGTGTTATTTTAAGTAAAAGTGGTGTGCATTAGCTGCCTACCTAGCTTTCTTCATCCATGATGACATTCTCAGAATAGGGGTTTTGACAAACAGAACTGTGCTGTTTACATAAGTGTGAATAAAGGAGTCTGAAATTGCCTGTAGTTTTACATCTAATGCAGACCCCAATTTACTTGAATTGTTGTCAGGATCAGTTATGAAACTGCAATTTTGTGCCTCCTCTGAATCATGTTTTCTCCTTGTAACAGTGGTGTGTAATGTCATTAAAATTTTAAAATATTCCATACACATTTCTATGCCCTAAAAATGAACGGTCAGAAAGATAAGGAAATAATCCCATTTACCATTGCATCAAAAAGAGTAACATACCTAGCCATAAACCCTGCCTAAGGAGATAAAAGACCTGTACTGGGTAAGTTGAGTCACACTGATGAAAGAAACTGAAGATGATACAAACAGATAGAAAGCATGCTGTTGCATTGGAAAAATTACTATTGTTAAAATGAACATAGTTCTCAAGGCTATCAACAGATGCAAGACAGTCTCTATCAATATATCAATGGAATTTTTCACAAAACTAGAACAAATTATTCTAAAAATTGAATGAAAAGACAAAAGATCCCAAATAGCCAACAGTCTTCAGAAAGAACAGAGTCGGAGGAATCAGAGTTCCTGGCTTCAGGTTATACTACGAAGTTACAGAAATCAAAATAGTAGGGTAATGGCACAAAAACAGACATATAGATAAATGCAACAAAATAGAGAACTAAGAAATGAAACAATCCAATTCATAACAATTATTCTAAGATGGAGGAGACAGAATTTATTTTAGGAAAAACACGGTCTCCTCAGCAAGAGGTGGTGGAAAAGCTGGACGTCATCATGTAAATCAATGAACTTAGAACATTCTCTAATACCATATAGAGAAATAAAGTAAAAATGGCTTACAAAGGTAAATGCAATATGGGATTCTTTAAAACTCCTAGTGCAAAACATAGGCAGCACACTCTATGATTTATGACACAAATCACAGCAGTATGTTTTGATCTGCCTCCTAAAGCAAAGGAAATAAAAGCAAAAATGAGACCTAATTAAACTTAAAAACTTTTGTATGTCAAAGGGAACTATCAATAAGTTGAAAATACAGCCTCAGTTCAGTTCACTTCACTTGATCAGTCATGGCCAACTCTTTGCGACCCCATGAACCGCAGCACGCCAGGGCTCCCTGTCCATCACCAATTCCCAGAGTTCACTTAAACTCACGTCCATCGAGTCTGTGATGCCATCCAGCCATCTCATCCTCGGTCGTCCCCTTCTCCTCCTGCCCCCAATCCCTCCCAGCATCAGGGTCTTTTCCAATGAGTCAAATCTTCGCATCAGGTGGCCAAAGTACTGGAGTTTCAGCTTCAGCACCATTCCTTCCAAAGAAATCCCAGGGCTGATCTCCTTTAGAATGGACTGGTTGGATCTCCTTGCAGTCCAAGGGACTCTCAGAAGTCTTCTCCAACACCACAGTTCAAAAGCATCAATTCTTCAGTCCTCAGCTTTCTTCACAGTCCAATTCTCACATCCATACATGACCACAGGAAAAACCATAGCCTTGACTAGACAGACCTTTGTTGGCAAAGTAATGTCTCTGCTTTTCAATATGCTATCTAGGTTGGTCATAACTTTCCTTCCAAGGAGTAAGCGTATTTAATTTCATGGCTGCAGTCACCATCTGCAGTGACTTTGGAACCCCCCAAAATGAAGTGTGACACTGTTTCTACTGTTTCCCCATCTATTTGCCATGAAGTGATGGGTCCAGATGCCATGATCTCATTTTTCTGAATGTTGCACTTTAAGCCAACTTTTTCACTCTCCACTTTCACTTTCATCAAGAGGCTTTTGAGTTCCTCTTCACTTTCTGCCATAAGGCTGCATATCTGAGGTTATTGATATTTCTCCTGGCAATCTTGATTTCAACCTGTGCTTTTTCCAGCCCAGCATTTCTCATGATGTACTCTGCATAGAAGTTAAATAAGCAGGGTGACAATATACAGCCTTGACGGACTCCTTTTCCTATTTGGAACCATTCTGTTGTTCCATGTCCAGTTCTAACTGTTGCTTCCTGACCTGCATATAGGTTTCTCAAGAGGCAGGTAACGTGGTCTGGTATTCCCATCTCTTTCAGAATTTTCCACAGTTTATTGTGATTCACACAGATTCATGGGATCGCAGAGTCAGACATGACTGAGC